>VSDK01012950.1:771876-794376 GCA_009767595.1 Symbiodinium kawagutii | reverse complement strand
CTAATTAACTACCGAGTTACCTATCATTCAACGGCCATTCGCCATTTCTCTAAGCATAGCACTTTCATTCGTTGACTGTTGCCGTTGCGAGGCACGTGCTGGACGCGATGTCCCATACGGTGCTCATCAGTGCCATGATCACGGCGGGGGAAGTGCAGCAACCTGGCTGATTGCCGTGGGCGGCTTATGCTGCCATGGATGGGTACACCGGGTATGTTGATGGGTTAACCGTGGGTTAAGGTCGGATAAAGCATGGTATCCAACCATGATGGTGGATTACGGGTGGGTCAATGATGGATTAAGTGATGGGCATCCACCAATGTTTGATGATTGGTTGTGGTTTGGCTAATGATAGGAGTTGATGATAGGTTGGTGAGGGGATGAAGATTGAAGATTCATGGGGGGAATATCATGGTGGATGATGTTGGCAAACCGATCGTGATGATTAATCTTGATAGGGGAAAAACACTGTCGGAATGTTAATGCTAGCTTGTGGACCAATCGTTTGTTAGGTCCGGGTATTTTGTTCCTGGGCTCCTAACTACATGGTGTGCGGCACATAGAATCTGGTGATATGGATTTTGGATCAAGGTACCCCTTCTGTTGCTGTTCCTGAGAATGAAGGGGAAATTTCTGGGGATGTTGCTGCTCCCAAGGTGCTTGCCGGCCTGACACGTATCATCATTAATCACTTTGGCGGAAATCATCCCCTAGCCATCAGCATCATTCATCCGCATTATTAGCCATTATTGCCAATTGTAAATCACCTTTACTCATGATCAATCACCATTTTCCATCATTAACCACCATGAATCACCACAAATCATCACTAGTCAGGCCCGATCTTCCAGCCTTCACCGCAGCCTCCACCACCAGCGGTCCCAGGCGAGCGGTGAAACAGCTGCAGGTCATGCAGCAGGAGGGAATTCATCCCACCTCCTTGACCTATGGCCGTTTGATCTATGCCTTGGAGGTGGGCGATGCCAAGAACGAGTTGTGAAACCTCGGATTTGTAGCATCAACCATGCACCGATCATCAAAAAAAAACATCAATGATTCTGAAGCTTAGTGATGATGGAATGGTTGCAGCTGAGTATTTTGTTTGTTTTTCTGGGTGCAGCCACTGAACATGGAATGTCCAGAGCTCCAGGAAGCCGGTCAGCCCGAACAAGCTTTGCCGCTTGGCATCGACAGCAGCGTGGGCGTTTCAGGAGTGGCAGGGATGGCGGCATGAGATCATCCAGATATACAGAGGCTACACGCTTGCAACCATGGTTGGCGAACAGCCAACGCTTGTTAGCAGTCAATTATTGAAAGGTCAGTTGTAGCTGTATGCGTCAACCATGCAACCACGTTGTGCTCAAGACGTTTCAAGGACATTCATCAAACTCAGGTCTGAGTTTTGATGCTTCAAGTCAATGTGACTTTGCCGAGTGGTCGGAGTGAAATCCTTTCGCTCCCAGAATCCTCAACTGCCCAGGACTTGACGATCAGGGCAAAGAAGGCTTTAGGACAAAGATTCCTGAGGCTTGTCTCTCCAAAGGGACATGTCTTAGCCAATCCTGAGGAGACATTACAAGCAGCAGGGCTTCAAGATGGAGACCACATCACCGCTGTTTCCCTTGAACGAAAGGTAGCAGCAACCAGAGGCGCGTTTGCGATCTGGTGCCAGGGGGAAGATAGAACCAAGACCTGGGGAAATCCAGATGATGGTAATGACAGCGAGCACGTGCAAGATCGGCTCCGTGGTTTACACGAGGTTGCGGCCACTAAGGCTGGTGCCTTTGCTGCCATCCTGGCCGATGGATCTGTCGTTGCGTGGGGCAATCCGGCTAGTGGTGCAAACTGCTCTGAAGTTGGGCGTCGGCTCCAAAATGTGCAGCAGATTCAGGCGACAGAAAGGGCATTTGCTGCCATCCTGGCAGATGGATCAGTAGTTACCTGGGGCCATCAACATCACGGTGGTAATAGCTCTGAAGTCCAAGACCATCTCCACAATGTGCAGCAGATTCAGGCCACACGTAGGGCATTTGCTGCTATCCTGGCAGACGGGTCGGTGGTTACCTGGGGCGATCCAAAGTTTGGTGGCAACAGCTCGAAAGTCCAAGATCAGCTCCGGAACGTGCAGCAGATTCAGGCCACAGCATGTGCATTTGCAGCCATCCTTGCGGACGGGTCAGTCGTTACCTGGGGCGATTGGGGTTGTGGTGGTGACAGCTCTGAAGTCCAGGATCAGCTCCGGAGTGTGCAGCAGATTCAGGCCACAGATGGAGCATTTGCGGCAATCTTGGTAGATGGGTCAGTTGTTACTTCTGGTGGCGATAGCTCTCAAGTCCAAGATCAGCTCCAGAGCGTGCAGCAGATTCAGGCGACAAGCTGTGCATTTGCTGCCATCCTTGCGGATGGGTCAGTTGTTACCTGGGGTTCGTCAAGTGGTGGTGGTGACAGCTCTGAAGTGCAAGATGTGCTGCTAAGTGTGCAGCAGATTCAAGCCTCACGCCGTGCATTTGCCGCCATCCTTGCAGATGGATCAGTTGTTGCATGGGGCCATCCAGAATGGGGTGCAGATTGCTCTGAAGTCCAAGATCAGCTCCGGAATGTGCAGCGGATTCAGGCGACAAATTATGCTTTTGCTGCAATCCTTGCAGATGGGTCAGTCATCACCTGGGGTGATTCACATTGGGGTGGTGACAGTTCTCAAGTCCAGGATCAGCTACGGAGTGTGCACCAAATTCAAGCCACCGAATCTGCATTTGCTGCAATCCTTACAGATGGATCAGTTGTGACTTGGAGCGATCCAGATCGCGATGGCGGCAGTTGCTGCCATTAGTGACCGACCATTTGTTTCAGCACGATTGTCAGACCTCGAGAAAGAACATTTGGCGCGGCTTCCTTGAGATTTCAAGGAATCATGGAACAAATCAGTGCTTTTTTTGTCACACATTCGCCATGACTGAGATGTTGTTGAAGTAGCAGGCCATGAGCTTTGGAACACCTTTTTGCCTTCCAAACTCGGAGTCCGGAAACTTGTCGGAGCACACCATCAAAATATGAATAAATGCATGCCACAATGCATGGATATGGCTCCGTACCAAATGTCACCAAACATCGATATGTGAACATTTCACCCAAAACAGTCTCCTCTGTTGATTTTCTAGATTACTGCAGCACCAGTAGTGTTGAGTTGCGACCAGGGCCGTACGTATACGATGAACCCAGGGTAGTACTGCAGATATTTCATGCTTACGACACTCTGGCTGCTGGGCAACATGCATAGATGGGTATGGGTCAGGGGTCAGAAACAAAAACAAAAAGCTGGCTTGCAGTGTGGATGGTCGTATCTACGTGGCCTCTGAGCTTGATTGCTTTATCTTTGGTTCCGCGGGTTACGCTCTGAACATCCCCCCTTTTTGATCTGGTTGGTGGTTTCAAACATTTTTTATTTACCCTATTATCAAGAAATGGTTGGCTGGTTGACTAACATTTTGCATAGGGGTGGTTCAACCAACTACCAGTTCTAGTTCACTTCTAAACAATGTTGATTTTTAGAGGTTCCCATGCCTGGTAATAGTTTCCAACAACCATTGTTTACCTCTAAACAACAATAGTTTCCACTTATCTAGCTCACCTCTATGACTCTATGACTAACGATGACTAGGCATGGAAACTATTACCAACAACCATCCAAGAACCATGCTACTGGTAGGCTCGTTTCTGCTTGCCGTGTGTCTTAGCTCCGGATCGGATCTCCGCCGAGGTATCTTTGGGATGAACTCCGAAGCAAGCGCATCGAAGCCGATAGGCACGGCGCATCACCCCTTCAATGAAGGTAACCAATGGGCCCCACCAAAAAATGATCATTTTATTTTGAAAAGTTATTTATTTATTTATTTATTTATTTATTTATTTATATATTTATTTATATATATATATATATACACACCTGGATCTGTGTTTATACTAGGAAACCATTGGTGAACTGGGGGTACCACTATGACTTGGCACATACCCATGCCGCCAAAACTGCTCCAGTGCAACTTGGTGATTGGCAACAGCTGGTGAGCAACCATAATCAGCATGTTTAAGGATTCTGAAATTCTCAACTGCTACTACAAACCATCATAAATGACCAGTGGTGATTCTCCATCCAACGGCTGTCATTTCCCTTGGATGAAACCATTTTTGTGGTTAAGCACCAGCAGGTCCGGGGACTATCAACATAGACTTATTGCTATTCACCGCAGCATATCATTGACCCTCATCCACTATTGTTGGTTAGAGTTGGTTGTTCACTGATGATACTATGGATAATTGTGATACGGTGGTTACTGATGATAATATGACTGACGTGTTTCATCCACTATCGTTATAAGCAACAAGAACCCACTATTGTTGATAGTTCTTGTTGCTTAGTGTTCGTTGTTTATGCAAGCGGCTTGTTTTCCGCGCTCATAGTCGTACTCATTTTTACATATCTCCCAATTGTGAGTCTTGACGTGCGCTGTTGTGTTTGTCTGGTCGTCGTGTTGGGACAGGGTCGACGGTCGTGTGACTGATGGGGTGGGGCGGGGTGGGGTGGGGGGGGGTATGTTGATGTTCAGTGCAACTTGCGCAGTGCGTGCATGCCACGCGAACGCACGTTTGCCTTTTGTGGATGTTGTGGAGGTTGTGCACGTTGAGGTCACGTTGATGCACGCATTTGGCAATGGAGGTGGCACCATCGTCAGACTTCACTGGCGTTGTGCTTGTGCAAAGCTTTGGCAAACTTTTGAGAAGCGCACGTCGCGCATCCAAAAAGTGCTTCTCGCTGTGGCGCCGGCACACGGAGTAGCAAAATTGGTGACCAATTTTGAGACACATATGGCTTGTTTGAGACAAAGGAACTTAAGAAGAATGATCGTTTCGCCTCAGTGGCAACCACATTTTTTCCACCAGTGAAAACTTGCTGATCCATTTCGTGCGTCACTATAGGCGCGGTTTTCAACCCGCCGGGTTGTTTATGGTCTCTGATGCTTATCGATGGTTCTTGTGGTTTTTTCCGTTGCTTATTCATCACTCCTCCTGCTGGTGGGATTGCCCGCCGAAATGGCTGAACGACCCACGCTATAATTCGTGGCTCCTGGGTGGCTTACGGCCGCCAACTTAGATTTACCATGTGGGGGTCCCTTTCAATATGTTGGTGACCCCCCAAAATGTTTGGTTTATCACTATGGATGATTCAAGAAGGATGACTATCAATGGTGAATAAACTGCATGATAACTGGGGGTACCCCTTTGAATTGAGAAATCACCTATGTATCCACTCAAGGACCAAGTCCTAGCAGTGGATCTGCCACAAAGCTACTCATCTAAATGAATTGTGGGATTGTTAGTTACCCATGGATGCTTAGCATCTAAAACGGATGTACAATCACGAGAAAAATACCGTTGTCGCTGATAGCGCGTTTTGTGCGGTGCCTGTTGGCATGTAGCGATTAGCCGGCAACGATTCCCAACCATAGTATCGGAAGTCATTGATCATGATGAGCCATGATTGAACATCGTTTACCATTGATCTTTGATCATCCTTCGCCACCATCAACCATTCATATAATTAGAACGATCAAGTAATCATCAATGCCCACCATCACTACCAACCATCACTACCAACCATCACTACTAACCATCAATACCAACCATCAATACCAACCATAATGCCAACCATCAATACCAACCATCATCATTTCTGAGCATCATCAGTACTAACCAGCATCATTTCTTACCATCATCAATACTAACCATCATTACCCATCATCAAGCATTCTTGGGCCACCTTACCCTTTGATGCCTTCAGCGGATCCGCCAGGGTGGCGTACGAAGCCGCCATTCGTGCTTGTCGTCGCTGTGGGGAAGCGCAGGGCACACCCGCGCCGTTGACGACTGTGCGATCACTTCACCTAAAAAACAACCATGTTCAGTAGTTCTTACAGGGTTATGTAAGGGTTTTACAGGGATGATAAGCAACATTTAGAGGGGTCAGGTTGGTTGTATGTGGGGGTTATAACCATTAACAATGGGCAATAATAGGGGACAATGCGCAGCAAGGATAGTCAAACAACTACTGGTTGGTGGTTTGGTGGACATTTTTTTATTTTTCCCGAGTATAAACAAATGGTTTGTTGATTGACGCCTATTTCTCAGAGGGGTTGAAACCACTAACCAGTGCTTGATGAACTGATTGCCCGCGTGGAATCTGCCCTGGTGATCTTGGAGATTTGGTGAAGTAAAACTATCATGTTTGAAATATTTTGAACAACCTTTGAACATGGCTTTGTTGGTTATGTGGCAATGATGGGTGCATCATTGGCTTTGGGTTATGCATAGCGGGTACCGGCCACGTTGACGACTGTGCGATCACTTCACCTAAAAAACAACCATGTTCAGTAGTTCTTACAGGGTTATGTAAGGGTTTTACAGGGATGATAAGCAACATTTAGAGGGGTCAGGTTGGTTGTATGTGGGGGTTATAACCATTAACAATGGGCAATAATAGGGGACAATGCGCAGCAAGGATAGTCAAACAACTACTGGTTGGTGGTTTGGTGGACATTTTTTTATTTTTCCCGAGTATAAACAAATGGTTTGTTGATTGACGCCTATTTCTCAGAGGGGTTGAAACCACTAACCAGTGCTTGATGAACTGATTGCCCGCGTGGAATCTGCCCTGGTGATCTTGGAGATTTGGTGAAGTAAAACTATCATGTTTGAAATATTTTGAACAACCTTTGAACATGGCTTTGTTGGTTATGTGGCAATGATGGGTGCATCATTGGCTTTGGGTTATGCATAGCGGGTACCGGCCACGGCCGTGGCTGGTCCAAGTCTGCCTCTTGGATTCCTTGCTACGTGTGCGGATTCCGTGAGAAGCGTCCAACACTCAACCAGCAAGGAACCGCTATCTGCACTTGTTAGCTATGCGAGCCATCGCCACCACCCCCACCACCATCACCACCACCACCACCATCATCATCATCATCATCATCATCATCACCAACACCACCATCACCATCATCATCACCACCACCACCATCATCATTATCATCATCATCCTCATCATCATCATCATCATCATCATCACCATCACCATCATCATCATCATCATCATCATCCTCCTCCTCCTCCTCCTCGTCATCATCACCATCATCCTCCTACTCCTCCTCCTCATCATCATCATCATCATCATCATCATCATCATCAACATCATCATCATCATCAAGTATTATATATACCATATCGTTGGTTAATGTTTCTCATCATCCGCTCTAGTTAACCATTGATTAGTGACCAACATGCCATTAACTAGAGTGGATAATGTCAATGAATAACCCTGACTATATGTTAACCACAGCCCTTTCTTTCCAATAACTGTGAATGTTAATCTTAGTTACCAACATGCCATGTACTATTGATTAATAGCCATGCATAACCAATGATGATTATACAAAGGGTACATGGTTTTTGATTCAAAACCATCAATAACCATCTGATGACCATTAATAACCATCTGGGAACCATTCATAACCATCAATAAACATCAGTAACATAATCATACACCCACTAGTACCCATCAATAATACAACCACTAATAACCATCAATAACCACTGATTAATGGTCATACGCTTCTTGTTGCTTCAGCATGGGTACCTTTGAGGCGAATTCTGGGAAGCAATCCTGGAGCTCTATGGAGAGATGCAGGTGTTCCGCCGGCATCGGTGGTCTTTCGCATCAGCCGCCAGTTTGGGGGACCCCCTGAAACGGCTGGTTTATTGCTGGAAGAATGGGTCATGTTGATGATTTGGGGGTATCCTGTTTTGAGAAACCACCTGTTGATGATTTGGTTCATATTTATCTGGTTGGTGGTTTCAAACTGTTGGTTACTAATAGGGGATGATAAGCATTGGAAGATAAGTTAAACAACTGCTGGTGGGTGGTTTGATTGACATTTTGATTATTTTCCCTAGTAATGATAGAAACAATATGATTGATTGACGAGCATATTTTTCATAGGGGTGGTTCAACCAAGGCATTTCGGCACGAATAGTGACCTTTGTTCGGCCGATCTGACTTAGCGGGTGCAGCCATTCGGTACCCGCGGGCGCTTTCTGGACGCGCCTGGAACTAGCAGTGGGGTGGTAAGGCCCCCTGCTGGATATTCAAGTCCAGCAATTCGTTGATGAGCTGGTGGTGGTTTCTGATTTGCTATCTTGGCCACCATTACTGCATCTCTGCGTCGGAGGCAGCGAAAAGCCAGGTCGGCTGCGCGGTACCTCTGGCACAATCATCGGAACGGCACAAACCCACTGACCGCGGTGCAATTGAGGCAATTGTACCGGACCCTGAACAGCCATCACTCTCGCGACCCGCTGCTACTAGCACGCATCCGCAAGGAGATGATGGACGATCACTGGAATGGCTACCAGGTGAATCTGGGTTGGAAGTGTGGACCATGTCGGAAGATGAACTCCAAAGACTCGGACATCTGTGGCAAATGCAAGAAGCATTGGTCGAAGGTGAGAGAGTTAACCAGAGATCAGCAATGGGCACAAGAGCAGTGGATGACAGGACCTGCACCCAAGGCAAGCAAGGAGCAAAGACCACGCAGCCTCAGTCGAAAAGAGAAGCGGAAGGCCAAGGAAAAGGAGAAGAAGGCATGGGAGAACTGGCAACAATGGAACTCATGGGAGGACTGGACAGGATGGCCATCAGAGGGACAGCAGAAACCAGATGCCCTCACTCCAACCCCATTTGCTCCATACGTACCTTCGCCATCCGAATCGCCATGGCCTACGCAACCATCGCCATTCCAAGGCATGACGTCTACACCACCGTCGACGTCATCAGGAGCGACTTCATCGGGAGCTCAGGCCGCTGTCAACCAGGAACTGGTGCGGGCGCTGAAAGCAGCCTACAGCGACAGCGAGAAGGTCCCTCAGGAAGTCCAAGACTTGCTGGCGAAGGCGGAAGAGGACGATGCGAAAAATGTGATCAAAACGTTGCATCAGACAACGAATGCACTAGGGAAAGCCAAGCGGTTACAGCAAGAGCTCCTGGAGAATCGCAGACGTCATCGTGCGAACTGGCTCATCCATCTCGAAGAGTCATCCAGACTTTGGCAAAAACAGCTGGAAGAATACAGAGTGAAGCAAGCAGAATATCAAACAGCTCTGAACAAAGCAGCTGCAGATATTTCTGCGGCAAGAAACAAAATCCTTGCCCTCAACCTGAAAGAGCTTCCACAGCCATTGCAAGGATTGACAGAACTGGAACCCGAGTTGCCTTCCCAAGAGGAAGCATCGCAGGATGCGGAAGAGGACAAGCTACGAACATCTCTGCAGGCCACGCTGACTGCGTGTGCCAACTCAGTGGGACCAGTGAACATCGAGGCAGCCAGAATGGACGACATGGAAGAGGTCAAGGAAAGAGAACGCAAACGTCCAAATCAAGCAACATGACTCTAGGCAGTAGTGTTCGTTGTCGATTCAGGAAACAATGCTACGTGCCAAAAAGAGTGTGCTTCCAGGCCGGTGAGATTGAGGCCTACTGTCTTGATGAGTTCAATCAAGGTGGTGCAGCAAGTCCCACGGCATTTTGGACGGGAATGGAGACTGAGGTGGCTTGTCATCATGTGCACACTGTTGAGGGAGACAGTGATTACCTTGATGTGCTTGCAGCCACTCGTCAGGCCCTTCAGCTCCGTTGGCAAGTAATTCAGCTTTTACAGGAAGATGTCTTGCCAATCAACGACCACAGGATGCGTGCTTTCCCTGTGGAATCAACCTTGCGTTTTGCTCATCATGGTAGTTTTGTAAATTCCACCCATGATCGATCTCCTCACCAATGTTTTCCATTTGGTAGAAATGCACATGAGGAAATGGTACATGATCCACTTGCCAAAGCATTGAGCCCTTTCGATCCTCATATGAAGCATCGGATGGATGGTCCCACAGGTTCCAAGGCAACGGCGATGGAACTCGGAGAGAGTGCTCCACGGCTGGGTGAAGCAGTGTTGAGCTCCTCCGTTCTCCCATCTGCTGAGCTGAATCGACATGGTCAAATCACAGCTCCAATTGATCATGCACTGAGAACAAGCATGTTTTTAGATGATGGTGGGCATCGTGAACAGGCCTGCCCATCCATGAAACATCAGTGTTCCTCATCATTCACACGAATCTCCGATTATCCCTGTGATCCGCTGTTCGAAGTAGCCGTGTCGATCCGGGATGATTGGACCAATACTAAAGTGCCAAACAACGATACTCCGCCATATGGTAATGATGGAATTGATGATGGTGTCAGCTTTATGCAAGGTCAAAAAGGCCAAAGGGGAACTCAGGATCGCTCCCGCTCCCCATCAAGAACTGTACACATCACACAATGGGGTGATGGTGCAAATCGCCCAGCCCCGCTACAGCTTCTTGAGCATATATGGCAGTCACACGTCATGGCAGGAGAGGACCCCAACAACCAAAGAGTCATCGTATGGTTTGTTGATCCACTGGTACAACCAGTGACACACAATCCGATCATTGTCAGACTTTCCAGCAATCCTACCTCTTGGGAATCGGAAATCATGCAGCCATGGATTGATTTAGCTGATTCGAATCGGATTTTTGAAGTGAGTCCTGTCCTCTTCGCCCAAGCGTCATCCATCTCCGACACTGCATTCGCACATGTACTGGTTCATCAGACAATGTTGCCCGGACTTGTTCCATGTCTGCTATCCCTGACAGGAATCACTGGGTCGCATGATGACAGTTTCCAGTGCGCCACCCTTCTCCATGAGCAAGGAAACGAAGGTATGATACTGGAAGTGCTTCGCAGAATTGCAGCTGCAGTTAACTTGGACTCCCAGTCATTGGCCAGCATCACGCACAACCAAGTACACGTGTGGACACCCGGTGATCCCATGACTGTTCTCAGATTTTGCGGGGCAGATTTCGTCCAAGCTTTATGCGCGCAAGCGCCTGACACCGCAACTGAACGCATTCATGTCGATGATGATGTTATTAATATGATGCAGAGGCAAGGACATAGCCAAAGGCAACACATCATCGCAGTTGCACTGTTCAGAAGGGGTAAAACATGGGTGGAAACGCGCATCACCTCATGGCCCAAACATAGGTGTCTACATGAATTATCATTAGTCACATATGTTAGACGTGATCAAGTCATCGACGTCCATGCAGTGGCACAACCGCTCCCAGGCATCCCGGACAGACTCACTCCGTGGATTGTACAATTAGATGGCGATGTACAGGGTCCTCATCAGAAGCTGATAATAGTGGACGTGGTCATGTACCCACCCGGACCCCAAACTCTGGAAGACCCACCTGTGACGGTCCGAAAAGTCCGCAGAGTGCCAGACGCAATCGTCAGGAACCAAGTGCCAAGCATCGCTAGGGTTGATGCCTTTTGCCGATTGCGACCAGATACATGCTTCATCCAGCATAATGGTCAACCGTGGCTCCTTCTTGACACATCAAGCCATGAAATGCACCATGGAGACGTGCTGCGTATTCACGTTCCTCCGGCAGAGCCCTCGCAGAGCGGCAGCACATGTGTCGACATCATGCAATGCGATTCGCACTCTGCACCATCATCGGAAGGACGACTTGACAATGTGTCTGACATTGTGTCCGACGAAGAAGTCGACAACGCCACCACGGAAACAGGAGAGATCAACACCAATCCCAGTCAACCACAGGTACTCTTGTTGACGTGGGCTGTAGTGCACGGACGTTATCCCCGATGCACGAGGCCACGTGGAATCCAGGCCACACATGATGCTTCCAGTTGGCCACAAGCAATCATTCAGGGGTGGCAAGGAATTCTTCTCCGGAGAGCACCAACAAGTTTTCACTTGATCTATCCACAGCCAGCCCAACCTGCGCACTCGACATCAGACATGTCCATTCATATCCTTGTCGAGCAAGGACTCCGCCAAGAGAGAAGGGCGGCAGTAGTCACGACCATGGGAGACCCTGGACACCAAACGATCCCTTCTGTACAAGCAATTTCGATGCCGGAACATGTCAGCGCATCGATCATTGAAGGGTTGGTCCATGCTACCCCTGCGCTTGGTGTTCGACCCAACATACAGGTTCGACTACGTCAAGAAGTTGTGCCCTTCGTTGACACCATCCCCTGCCCTTCAGGTGCAAATTTTCTTTTGACTTTCGAGCCAATGGAACAAGATGACGCCACTTATATGCAGCTTCCTCACTTGCACATGCAAGAGGATGGCATTGAAGCTACTAATGAGGAATCCAGGCTAGAAAGGGCCTCATCCTCAGAAGGCTCGGGAATGCACATTCCACAGGAGTGTGTCAACTGTGTTCGATTCCAAGCATGGCTGATCAACCATGAGAGCCACCGGAAATGTGAAAGGCCTAGGGAAGTCACACTGTGCTCCCAAATGAGGGACTGGATCGAAATCCTAACTGAAGCATGGCCAGACGTGTTTCGTCCGACACATGCCTTTAGAATTGTGATGATTTTTCCACAACCATTCGTGACCGGCACAGAACAAGCACCTATGCAAATCATGGTGGAACAGGGGTTTCATGTTGACAGAACAGCCATCCTGGTTGATCAAGAACTCACGCCAAGAGACACCAGATATATGGTTGCATTGAGTGTGCCACGTCAGTCCACAGTATCATTGATTGCCCATGAAGCTGTGCCATCATTTCACAACTCGATGAGTCAGGAGGTACTATTGATATATGCCAGAAGGACGTTTTCTGTTGAAACATTCTGGCTACCATCAGGAGCGTATGCAACATTGATCCTGAAGAACAGAAACGATGATACTGAGGACACTTGCATGCTCCAACAATACATTCATACCTCCAATGAACATGGGACTGTGAAACGAGGACAACCAATGATTCAGGGCATCTCCATTGAGAATGAAAGCCAATGTCGTGAGGCCCATGCATGGAGACCTGAAGAAGAGGACGATGATGCACTCGACACCACAGAAGATGTATTCAGGACACACGATGCTGATGCTCTGGTAGAATGGTGGATGGTGTTTGGTGTTCGAACACCGCGCACAGATGAAGAGGGACCTGCATTCTTGTCGTACTTCGTCACAGCTCCGATGCATCCAATATGCAGCCAACCGCGGATTTTCCGACCAGGAAGAATCCTTGACGCCCTGTCCTGGCAAGACCTTATGTGCAGGGTCTGGCACGACAGATGCCAACCTGGCAGACCCATATATTTTTATGTTGTGCAACCGCAGCCGCCTGACGACGGCGAAGGTCCGTACATTCATCTTATTGTATCACATGCCCTGCTGGAGGACCAAATCCCAGTCCTGGTTTCGACAAAAACCTCCATTGTCGAGCCATGGAACCACATCGCATATCTAGTCAGACGATTTGTGAACAGATTTAGCCTCCTTACGATGGTCAACCTTGCGCCAGCATGCTTCTCAGGAAGATCAGGCAGGATTTGCCATGTGTGGCACGGCAACGACCTGATACACCAAGCTGGTGAGATTATTGCTTCTCCTGGGGACAGCTTCAAGGTGGTTTTTGAAAACAGGCCAATCCCGAGTTTTGACAACGCGGTGGTCACCGACCAAGCTAGCATCGACTTCCTGGCTTATGCCAGAGAGGTTGCAGCCAGTGTGCACCATCAAGATGTCGTTCCAATTCGTACTTGGTTCGTTCACCACAAAAACGCTCCAAGGTGTGATGCATCAAGAATTGTGGTCTTGTCTGAAGACCCGACCACATGGGTCGAGGAGATCTGTAGTGTGTGGAGTGATACCTGTGAACAAGGACGTGAGTTGCGTGTCTCACTCGTCACTCCTCAACCCACCCGCATTTTCGATGCACCATATACTGTCCACGTCATGGTGGAACAATGGGATGAAAGTACACAACACATGAAAGCTGCACTCCTGACTGTAGAACAGACAACGCGTATTGCACACTTTGCTCGCTCAGTTTTACCACAATTGAGACTTAGCATGATTTTGCATTATGCGTCCATTGGTGAGGCATGCGAACAGCATCCGCCGCGATTCCAATGCAAAGCAGTATGGAGAGGAAGAGCATTGCAGCCACTTGACTTTGTGAATGCACCAACTGGTGCTTGGTTCTACATCACAATGACCGAAGAACACAATGTTCCTCTCAATCATGGAGGTGCCGAAACCCATGATGATGTCAGCTCATGGATGCAGTTGGAGACACTGCAACCTCATGTTGAACAGAGCGTGCATGGTGGGAACAGTAGAACCAGCATGACAAATGCCGCAACCGATGCTTCTTCGTCCGATAGACCTGCCCAGGCCGACCACGGACCACCAAATGAAGTCAATCTCTGGAATGTGTGGTCTACATCCCTTGATCATATTGACTTTAATTTGCGGCAGACGGTTCAGATCCCAGCAGTCGCACCTCACATCCCTGACCAATCTACTTTCGACACAGTAACGTACTTCGTGAGCGATCCAGGAATCCCAACCTGCCGCTTTCCAAGGAGAGTCACGTTCAGAGATGATGTATATGCATGGCTGCAAGAGATCTTCAGGGTTTGGCAAGGCCAGATCGATGCTGCCGCACCCATTGAAGTGTTTGTGGTCACACCCCAACCACATGGAGTCCCGGGTGTGCATGATGGAGATGTGCACGTGCTGATTACCCAGAGAAGATCCATGGACACACGAGCCGTTTTAGTCTCTGTGCTTCAGGAAGGACTTGCCTATAACATTGCATGCTTCGTGCCATCGATGGCCCTACGGGCACATGTCATCATTGCCGCTGAGCAACATGAACGATGCTACAATCCGGAGAGCGGCTTTACCTGCTCAGCCTGGTTTCTGGGATTTCTTATCACAGATCAAACGCCGGTCTTTATGGCCAATGGCAATGGCATCCTGCTCAGCATTGCACCTGTGTTACATGATGTTGCCACAGAAGCAATTCAGGTTAGGGATGAACATGCATTGGGAGACACTGGAGGCACCAACGATATTGATGCCGTCCCTCCCTCGCACGACCCAAATGAGGACCCACATGGCAACCCTGACACACATGCACCGGACAATGCAACAGCCACCACTGGTGCGGTTGCATCCAGGATTCAAGCCGTGCCCAATGGGAGAGACCACAAGAAGCGAAACAGTGCCCACAGAGGAGATCCAATCAACTGCCCCAAGGTTCGATCGTCTGATGTCCACTCCTTGATGCAGATTCCGCCTGCTATTGAAGGCACGATGACTGAATGTACAAACGAGCAAGAAGTGAGCCAACAAGAATGGCTTGATTTCCGTAGCAACCTCAGGTGTTATCAACAAGCACTCATCGATGTCAAAGTTTGGTACATTCATCATCTTGATCGACCAACATGCCATGCATATAGGAAGGTGCAAGTTGAAGTTGACAGTGCGAACTGGGATCTCCCTATCAAATTAGTTTGGTGGGATGTAATCCAGCACACCCAACCTGTTCATGTGATCATGGCCGCACCAGTCTGCAGATGCCCTGATGTCCCGGGACATCATGTCATACTGTGGCAAGGAACTTTCCATGATCATGTCGCCGTGCTCCATGCAGAGTATACTGTTCCGTTTCAGGCAGCCACAACGTTCATGAAAGTGATCTCGGTACTTAGCACCATAAACGCACGAGAGATCCATCAGTTCCAAGTAGCTCCAAAGGCGCATTTTCGATCCGTGCTCTGGTTCAGGCACTTTCGACTTATGGAGCAACAGTTCGTCGCCTTGGTGGATGGTGACAGCTGGACGGTGGAACTGCATGACCCTCAAGTCCAGACCTTGAGTCTGCTGCAGACACAGATCCGCAGACTACAGGCCAAGGTCAAGCCTCAGACCAAACCCAGCCTGGTGCCACCCCATGTGTATCCTGATGCTAGGGCCAGCTCCGTCGAGGACCAAGCAGCTTCGACTGCAAATGATGGTGATCTCCAAACTACAAGGAGAGTGCTGCTCCTTGAACCTATTATACCAGCACCTCCCCAAGAGATGGATCGACCAACGAGAGCATTTGCCATTCCTGGCATTGATACACTCAGCTGCAAATTGCTTGACTTTTCAGTTGGGCTCCGCACAGCAATTCCGGAACCGGACTTGATCAAACCGCAAGTCTTGAGATCTCTGTGGCAGACGCAACAGAATGCTTGTAACGCTGAGGGGTACATTACCATGATTGAAATTTATCCAGACGGATCTGCGCAAGGAGTGAAAAATGCCAAGAAAGCAGCGTGGGCATTCGTCGTCGTTTTTCACTATGCCTCGGGCCACTCAGAGCTTCATGGCTTTGCCACCTCATGCCTGGATAACTCCCTCAATTTTGGACCGGAACCGCCAGGCAGTGAAGCCTTCCAAGCTGAAAGCGCAGGAATATTGTTTGCGCTACTCTGGGCTATGAACAATGATCAGTTTGTCCATGGTGTCCCTGTTGTGATAGTCTCTGACTCATGGACTGCGATCCAGTGTGCAGACGGTAGTTGGACCGCACACACGAGCCCTATGATGGCAAAGGTTGTCAGGCCACTGTGGCACGCAGTGGCACAGCTGGGGCAGCTCACCGGGAGATGGCAGCAAGGACATTGTGGTCACATATATAATGAACTAGCGAACCACATTGCACAACACACCGCTGCTCATCATGAGGCGAGCACAGACCAAATACCCATTGTTCCAACGGATCTCCCTGCCCTCCAATGGCTGTGGCTCCTTTGGAAAACACAATTGGTTGAATTAGGCCCAACCTTCCATAACAACAGGCTTGTGTTGCGATTACCGCCAGAGTGTCGCATCAAAGACTTGCCATGTTGGCCACAGCATCCGTCGAGATCAGATGCGGAAGTTGAGATACATCTTCGGATTACAACATACAACGTTGGCACTTTAAAAGGTTGGACATCACGAACCGGCAGACGACCATGGACCAGTCGAGCTGAACTGCTGCACCAACAGACATCAGATCAGCATCTTGTCTGCCTCCAAGAAACTCGTCGGACAGACGACACACCTTGGAAACATAAAGATTGGTGCGGATTCGTAGGTCCAGCTTCCAAGGGACAGGGAGGCGTAGAGATATGGCTCAACACTGCCACTCCGTTCGCATGGATCCAATCATCCCAGGGCACAAACATCCCAGTGAGATTCTCCCAAAAAGGCTGTGAAGTGGTGCATGCGGACCATAGAGTGTTGATCATCCACTTCAATGTGCCGGAGTTTGAAGCTCTTCTCATATCCGCCCATGCGCCTCATGAAGCAGCAGATGATGAAGACAAAATCAAATTCTGGACTGCCTTGGAACACAAGTGCCGTAAATTCTTGCACCTCCCGATACTTGGAGGTATAGATGCCAATGCCAGAACTGGTAGCCGTAGTTCCATTCACATCGGCGATGCCTTCCCTGAAAGTCAGAACAGGAATGGTGAATTGTTTCACCAATTCTTGCAAGATACTGGAACCTGTGCACCGACTACGTTGCGATCCACAGCATGGAGGGAACCTGCACACCCCGGGACGTGGAAGTCTCGATCAGGATGGCATCGATTAGATTACCCCATCTGGCCAGTCCACTGGATTGCAGCACGAATCTCCGCACAGACAGACCTCGCCAACTTGGAGCACAACCATGAAGATCATTTGTCATCCTCCATTGAAGGCAAAATTAAGGTCACCATGCAAGCTGCACCTGCCATCAAGACGAATGCTTTCGATAGGTCCAAGATGCGGGAACCACAGGGCCAATCTGTTAGCGCAGCCATTGTGCAAACCTTCGCCAATACTGCTGAACCAAACTTGTGGCAACAATCTGTTGATGGCCAGGCAGCACTAGTGCATGATTGGTTTGAAGCGGTGCTTCCACAAGCATTCCCTCTCCCCTGCAAACCATCACCAGAATCATGGCTGCAAGAGGATACCGTTGCTTGGAGAAAAACTTCACGGAGAGCACGACGTCAGATTAGACGTATTGATTGGCACGTGTCCCAACAGATTCTGCGCTGCATCATGACCACCTGGCATGCACGAACCCAATCAATACAGCTCTCCTCTCACAAAGAGGGCGTTGTTTGCCGTAGAAATCCTGCTGAGGCCTCACGGTGTCAACACTTAGGCGCCGCCCGTGACGTCTTTCATGCTTGGAAAGCAGTCATTCGAGCACTCCAAGAGACAAGAGTGCATCAGAGCTATAGTCCATGGCTGCGACAATGTGCCATTGCCAAGGCCAGAGAAGAGTGGACTGCTCTTTCATGTCGCAAATCGCTGCAAAGCTGCATGCATCGGGATGAAGCCGCTTTTATTGAGCACCTTGCCAAAGACTCTGCAGACTTTGTTGGGGCCGTCCGCCCAGCCGACATGTGGAAGAAGTTCAGGCCTATGCTTCCGAAGCAATGCAAACGTGCAGCCTTGACAAAGACCAAATTCATGGCCACTGATCAATCCTTTGCATCGCATTTTGGAGCCATCGAAGAAGCCCAGATACGTCCTCTGAAGGATGTTGCAATGGACGTGGCCGATGGTAATGTCTCCGCATCGAAAGCTGCCCTCACACTGGAGCCAGATATCGAACAAATTCCAACCATTTTCGAACTGGAACAAGCCATTCGGGAATTGAGATCGCAGAAAGCTGTCACAGGATCGCTCGTACCGGAAGCGTGCCTATCCAACCCAGTGGCAGCAGCTCAATTCATATACCCTATGCTTGTTACCAATGCGGCCTTCTATCAACAATCGTTCCTCCACAAAGGCGGATTCATCTGTCCTTTATGGAAGCAGAAAGGCCCGCTACACCAGGTTGGCAGTTACCGTGCCATACTGCTGTCACACCTGATACCCAAATTGCTGAACCACGTGCTACGTGCCAAGATCATGCGCCACTTGGAGCCTAATTTGCAAGCACTACAATTGGGCGGACTCCCCAGGATGACATCAACATTTGCTTCGCAACTGCTGACAGCCCTGAGACACAGATCCAATGAAAGGCGCACCAGCCATGCAATTATCTTCGTGGACATCACTCAGGCTTTCTACAGAGCACATCGCTCCGATGTCACTGATGACCCGCTACAGCTGCCTGATTATGACCAAGAACAGGATGTGATCGCGGCAGCTGGCCATCACCCAGCCATGGTTGATCTCGAGGTCCCTGTGCACTGGCGATGCATGACACAGCAAGCCTTAGCTATGACATGGGCACAGGTGCTATCCAACCACTTGTCTACACATGATGGCATGGCTTTGCAGGCCAGCAGAGGGACAAGGCCAGGTGATCCCCTGGCGGATATCGCCTTTTCAGCCATCATGGCAGGCATCTTGAAACGCTTCACTGCCGAGGCCGGCGAGCACTTGACCCGCTTGGAGCAGGAGAACCCAGATTCAGTGATCCCACCAATTGCATGGGTAGATGATCTTGCGATTTTCCTTGAGTCAACGAATCCACAGACACTCTTAGAATCAGTCAAAGCAGTGACTTCGATAATGTATTCAAAGTGCCGGGAGAAAGGGTTGGACGTAAACATGGCCCCAGGTAAGACTGAAGCAGTGTTGAGATTACAAGGACGCGGATCCCATGCAGCACACAAAATGCTTCAAGCGGAGCCCATTCCCAACAAGCTCTCTTTTTCAGTCGGCGATGAAACAATGTCCCTGTCACTAGCAAGCTCTTACACTCATCTTGGCCAAAAGCAATCAGCCAATCTGAGCCTCGAAGCAGAGTTTCAAGCACGCATCGCCAAAGCACAAACAGCTATGCAAGATGCACGTCGATTGCTTAGGCACAAGTTTCTGGATAAAAGGTGCAAATTCCAACTGGCGCAAAGTTTGATCTTCTCCACGCTTCTCTTCGGTGCAGAGACATGGACGCAGATCACTCCTGCTTTGTGGTCCAAGCTTGAAGCATTCGTCCTGAAAGTGTATAGATGCATTCTGCACCGCTCAAACCGACGCGATTCCAAGCACACAACTGATGTCCAAATATGGGCCTCCACTTGTGCCCCGGATGCCAAGGATATGGTCATGTGCGCACGGCTCAGGCATGTGCGGAAAATCCTTCTGGACAGTCCCCCATCCCTGTGGCACATGCTGATTACACAATGGCGTTCAAACGGGTCCGGATGGCTGCATGAAGCAGTGGAAGCTTTCACATGGATGCGGCAATGGGACGCCTCCGTCCAAAGTCTGCCACATCCCTCTGACGACCTGGATGCATGGTTCCAGTTTGTCCGATCATGCGGTCACGCATGGAAACGCAAGTGTCGCCAAAGCATTCGGAACGCATGTTGGAATCGACAGTTCCAGCAGAGACGAAAGGCATGGCAGCAGGGACGAAACAAGCGAATGGCCAGTCCACCCGCGCCGGACATCAGCACAACTGCCACGCCAAACAATCGCCTTTGTGATTGGGAATGTACCATCTGCAGAAAGACTTTTGACACAAAGAAAGCCCTTGCAGTTCATCACAAGACCCAACACAACATATATGCTGTTGCCAGGCATTTCATGCCGCATCCGACGCAGTGCCAATCCTGTCTCAAAGCATTCGGCAACAGCCAAAAACTTCGTCAACATTTGCAGCATGGAGGGACAGGATGCTTGTCCCACCTTCAGCAAATTTTTGCGCCTATGTCTTCACAGGAGGTCGATCAAGTGCAGACTGTTTCAATGCGCAAAACGAAGAATGAATTCCGCCAGCTTGCCGGCCAAGTCTTTGGACCTCGATTGCCTAGTCGCGAAGAATGGCAGCTGGCAGCACCCAACCGAACATGGCCAACTCGCAATGACCACCAGACTGCTACCACGGGGATGTGTATCATGATGGATTGGTTGCTGAATTGTGACGCTCAAGGATCTCCGAACTTGCCAGTGGGAATCACTCGGGAAGACGTTGAGAACTTTGAGGACTATGTTGCTATGCTCATAAACGATCCCGATCTATCAGAGGCCGCCTCCAGAGCCCAGGTATGGATCGAGGCACGTAACATAACAAACTCTGTAACAACTCCGACAATCACCACTGCCCCTTCCGATGACCATGCTGGCCTGCCGTCATGGAAAGGCAACTATGTGGTATTGTGTTTCGGAGTGGACTCGGAAACCGTGAGTATCCTGCGTGCGTTCTCGAGGAACGCGGCTGCTGCATATGGTTTCACGGTGTCCTTTGAGGACACTCCTTTTCTGCGATGTGAGCATGAGTATGACATTACACTCGATCAGTCGGTGGATGACTGGATCATGATTGCAGAAGCCAACGCCGTGCTGGGGACTCTGTGGATGGCTACTGAGGTGGCTACTCTCCATGCTTCCTGCACATGCCCATCGGACACTACTCGCGGCATTTGCAATGTGGATGCAATGGAGGCCTGGATGACGGTGGCTGAGAGGAGCAAGAATTCTGACTGCAGCTGGCTGGTGATGAGCCCTCTGCATTCCAAGAAATGTCCAACTCCTGATGCAGCATGGTCTTCAGATGTCAAGCAAACACTGCAGTGCTCTGGTGTGACGCAGATTGATGTTGTGACTGGCATCTACCATGGAGTGATGCATTCCTCAAAATATACATGGTACTCGAAGCAGTTGCCTGCACTCAAAGAGTGCCTGCACAGGTGGGCGATGCCGAGTACTCCCAGTGCAACGTGGCCAGATGCACCGGGACATCTTGGCGCTGTTGTTGATTCCTTTTATCAACGCGCCATCCAGTGTCGGTCTGCAAGCGCTACGTTTGAAGTTAGCAGTACAGTTGCAGCCACACTCAATAGGGTCTGCTCGACCTGAAATAGAGCCCTGAATTTAAGCGATGCGTTAGATTAGATTCTGCTCGCTCTGCAAAGGCAAAAAGGTGGTTCAACCACCAACCAGTCATGATTTGGGGGTACCCCATTTTGAGAAACCACCGTATATGATATGGATACATATGGGTGCTTCTCAGAATAGGAGACCCCCAAATCATCCTTTATCTGAACCATTCATCAATAGTAAGTAATAAACCAACCATTTTTGGGGTCCCCTATTTTGAGAACCCGCCCATGTATCTACACACAGATTTCTATGCAGTAGGATGTGAGCTGTGCATAGTATCGAGAGACATGTAATTGCTATACATGCATATAGGGAAGCATATAGTGTTGTGCCCATGTGCATTTTGCTTGTTCGTATGTAACACGTTTTTTTTTTCATGCACATACACACCCACCCGATATGTTGTGCAAATATTGCACACGCGCATCATATGCATTCCAAGTGTGGGGTTTCACTTGAATCCCCAATGTTTGGTGATGTTCATGTTGCCTCAACATTTTCTTGAACAACTCATAGCCATATATAGCTGATATATCCCCTATTATTGTTATAGTTGTTATCCCCTATTATCAACCATTAACCATTGGTTGGTTGGTTGGTTGGTTGGTTGGTTGGTTGGTTGGTTGGTTGGTTGGTTGGTTGGTTGGTTGGTTGGTTGGTTGGTTGT
>VSDK01012950.1:740046-765441 GCA_009767595.1 Symbiodinium kawagutii | reverse complement strand
TGTTTTTGTTTCACTTCACTTCATTGCCATGTTCTCATGGACATTGAACTGCTGTGAACTTCGAACCTTTTGGTTTTGCGCTTCACTTTTTCTGCGCTTCATTTTTCTGCATTAGAGAAAGATGGGAAACTTCGCCAGTGGACTTCTCCAGTTTGTCTACCAGAGACTTCTGGAGTCACGCGAGGAAGCCCAGGAGAGGTTGAGTCTTTCACTTCAACCAGAGACTTCAAGAGGCTGCGCAGTACCACCACGAGAAGACCGAGAAGGTACTTCTTGGAAGTGAAGACTTGGTGGCTCACTTCTACACTTGGTTCCTTTGTCAAGGAATCAGGACTTCGGTGAGGCCACATCCAGACATCCAGAGGAGACAACTTCTGGATCACTTCAACCAGAACTTCGAGAAGGAGAAACTTCACCTGAGAAAGCAAGAAAGGCAGGCACTTTACCAGCTTGGTGTGCCAACTTCTCGACTTTGAAAATGGAAGGCCAAAGAAGGGCACTTCCAGCGTGCGACAATCCACACTTCGCATACCAGATGAATCCAGAGCACTTCTTGGATCACTTCTGGAATGTGAGACAGATGACAAGTCATGGAGATCCAAGACTTCTTGCGCTTGTCAAGGCAGGACTTCTGTTTCCTGGATTGGTTGAGCCAACAACTTCTGCACAGATGCTTCGACTTCAGAGAAATGATGTACTTCAGCTTTACACTCCTGAAGAGAGTGTGATTTACACTTCTTTGATCGAACTTCGAGTCAGACCCACAGTGGAGCTGACTTCTGCAGAACTTCAAGGAATGTCTTTGACAACACCAACGGAGTGTTGTTGTTTGCACTTCGCATGCTTACTTCGCTTATCACCATTCTGGCATACTTCACTTCAAGATGGTGCTTCAGTTTCAGAATTCAACTTCCTTTGAACTTTAGATGGTGAATTCAAACTTCAGTGAACTTTTTCTGCATGATTTCAACTTCAGAGTTTTTTGTGGTCGACTGACTTCAATGTCACTCAGTCGAGATCACTTCAGAACGTCTTTTTGTAAAGACTTCGAGAGCCTTTTGCCACTTCGAGTTGAAAAGGCAACCAACTTCAAAGACACTTGGTTTGGCTAGTCAACTTCTACTCCTTTTTGTGTGAAGCACTACAGACGTGTAGTACTTCAAGGGAGCGTGTCAAGATACATGTCTCCATACACACTTCGTGTGGCTACGGTGTACTTCAGAGACCACTTCACCTTTGGCTCAAGGCCACATGAGGAAAAGACTTCTGCTGACTCAGAGTGAACTTCAGGGTTGAGCCTGAGTGTGTGTTGGGTTAGAACTTCTGGTGACTTCCTGGTAGGTAAGTATCTGGGACTTCCATAATTTGATAGGTTGGTTGGTTGGTTGGTTGGTTGGTTGGTTCGAAGGATTGTTGGATCATCAGCTTGCTGACTTCGGCTGGCGGATTTCGCTAGGCGAAGGACAAGGGTCCCTCCAAAGCCTCGAGAGACTCGGCCACCCTGGCGGCTCGACGTCGCTTGGACCGAATGGTGGGCTGCCTACGGGGTTGCCCCAGATCTGGTGCTGGGATATCACCGGTGGGATGAAGAGTGGTTGGATATGAAAAGATGTGGGGAGATGAGGGTACAGCTGGGGAGAGTGCTTCAGGGAGGGTCGGGTTTGGAGCCGCGATGGGTTTTATTGGGCTGCCGTTGGTGCACAGCCCAAGGAATAACAGCACAGGGAGAAGTTGCTCAAATGCCAAATAATTGTCATGGGTGGAACGAAAGGGCTGAATATTGCAGCAGACAAATGGATTTAGGAAATCATGAGGACAAATTTTTTTCAGCTAAACATCTGTGAAACCATCTGCTAAACCACCTGCTAAACCATCAGCTGCAGCCTTTCTGTTGGCATAGCAGGTGGTGACCACAGATTTCGGGGCGAAACCACCCGCTGTCACAGCTCCTCCTAGGCCTTGGCCTCACCGAGAGCGTCCTGGAAGGCCGACGGCTGCGCAGGGAGCGATCTGCGGGTGACCTTCAGCTGGTGATTTTTCTCAACACCTTGGGGCGATCTTGAGCCAATCATCAGCTTAGGGAATCTGATGGTTGGATGGTGTTGAATCAGGGTTGATTGATGATGCTTTGTGACATTACCGGTGAGGTGGTTTCAGGATGATTCTTGGGGTTTAAGCTCATGTTGTAGTGTTGGGAGATAGCTTCTGGTTGAATTTCGCATTTTTTTTGGGGCGGTAGCCAGTCTTTCACCAGGTCGGTGTGTACTGAGAAACTCGAGTGGACTGACCGTGACCGCCAGGCAACATGATGGGTTCAATCCCGCAAATTGCAAGGCCCAATGGCCCAATCGTGGATATTCTTTTCCGAACAGCGTCACCAGATGTCACCATGTCACCAGCCACTTTGAATCTATAGCCCTCATTTTTCTCATTCGGAATATCTGTGCTTTGGCTCATCTCAGAACCCAAAAGCCGCATCGAACAAGAGCATATGATGGACAGTACAGACTGTACACAACATCAAATTTGCAGAAAAAAACACTAACATGAAGCAACATGTCATTCTTGCATCCGCATTTTCTTGGGTTCTGTGTTGGATCCACAATTTCTGCGATTCGTGACTTCATTGACCATGGGTTGGGGCGGCTGTGGTAAGGATTGGGGTGGTGGGGATTGGAGCGGCTGTGGTGGTCAGGACTGGGGTGGCTGCGGAGGCAAAGGCTTTGGAGGCTGTGATGGTGGCAAGGGCTTTGGTAAAGGCTATGGTGGCCCTGGCATGGGCAAAGGTGGCTTTGGCATGAAGGGAGGAGGATGTGGTGGCAACTGGGGTGGCTGTGGGGTTTGGCAGCCCATGTTCAATCCCATGATGATGAAAGGCTTTGGAAAGCAGTCAGGCCTCCGCACTTTTCAAAACGACCGGAAGGTTTTCGTAGGCGGCATGCCTCCCAACAACACTGGCAAGGAGATCAACATGAAACTGAAGGACCGCACACACGGGTGGTCTCTTTTTCCCCGATGCATCCTGTTTTTGCAGGTTCACATGCTTGTGAAGCACTGCCAACGACTTTGAAAAAAGAAGTGGTGATCTCAAGCGTGAGGGTAAGTACCACTGATCTAGTTGCTGATTTCAAACACTACTCGTTTCCAACCCTTGCCCGGGACAATGGTTACATCAACAAGACTTGCACCAAGTCTTGGGGATGGTGGTTCAACCACCCTTCAGACATATGAGACTTGATAGCAAAAGATGTAATCATATAGTTTTTCGTTTTCGATGGTTTCAATATGTTTCAATCATTTTTTCATTTTCGCCTAGGGACGGTTGACGAATCTTCACGATGGCTCTCCATCAGCAATCTCCAGGTTGGGGTCGCCCTGCCGCCCCCTCTGTTGCGGGGTCCATCCATCGCGACCTCTCCAGGAGCACATGTCCACAGCGGGCGTCCCCTGCCTCTATGCGGAGATCGGCAAAAGCGGCAGGGGGGGGGGGGCCCTCTACGGCCGTTGCGGCGCTGGCCGGCTCCGCCTTCGAGGGGGCCATGATTCAGGTGGAGCTGCCGTTGCTGGCGGAAGCTTTGGTGGGTGGAAGGGGTTGCGCTTGAACGGTTGGAGAATGGTGGGAGAATAGTGGTTGGTGAATGGTTGGTGAATGGTTGGTGAATGGTTGGTTTGGGGGGATGTTTCATGATGAATTAGAACCAGGACCCAGACCTATCATGGTTAACCAGCACCGGCATGCATCATTGACCGATGAACCATGACTTACCATCACTATATAGCCAGTTTACTAAACCATATCAAACCATTGTAAAATAGTGAATCATTGCTTGCAATACACCATACGTATCACCAACTGGCTGTTGGCTTTTGTGGTTGCTGTCAGGTGGACATGTGGGGCAAGAAGCCCACAGTATAGACGAAGCGGTCTCCGAAAGCTGTGTTGCTTGGTGAGGAGGGGAACCTTAGTACTGGTCGTATTGTGTTAGGTGTATATTAGGTCCGCAAGGCTTTGAGAGCGGAATGACTTGGGGTTTTGCACATGCTGATCCTTTGTGAGAGCAGCGTGTCAGGCTTTCTCACAGTTTTGTTTACTGAGCGAAATATATACTCACGCAGCTACCAACACCTTTGAATCATCGGCTGACAGGGGTTCTCCAACGGCTGGCGGCCAGGCAATGTTGGCAGGTCCACTCTTGAGGTGCATGGCTTTGTGGACGTGTACTGGTTGTGATTTGCTATGCCTATTTCAGCAGCAAATCACAAAAGCTTCGATCGCAGGAAAAGAGGATCCACATGCTAATTTCTACTGACTGAAGCGCTGAAGCACCTCTGCCCCCCTTTTTCTGTTCAAAAATACTCACCCCAGCACCAAACAACATGGTCCCTCTCAGAAACTGCTGCGAGCCCTTGAGGTTGTTGGATGCGACACCCCGGGTGGCACGGGACCACCCCGCAGCTGGAAGCCTGCGCGGCACACACCCCTGCGGCCATGCAGTGGTAAAAGATTCGCGACAGATGGGGCAGATGGAAGCATTTCTACAGAAATGGCTATGGGTCAATATTAACCAACAAGTAGTCATAGGGAAAGCAATGATTGCTTTTGATTGGTCAGCATCAATCTTTTTGTTGTGCCGAAGAACTCCAACCATTGACAATTTCTAACGAAGATTGATGGCCCTACTAGTGGTTATTGGGATATAGATTGTGAGCCAAATTCCTTATCACTGGGAGCACAGTGCCAGCCCATGGGTATAGCCTAGCTGTCTAGGCTTGGTATCAGAAGTTGGGACCGGTTGCCACCACAAATTGTCACCACTGGAAGCCGCCCGGTTTCGGGGGTTGTTTTTCGATTCGTGACTACATCGGTTGTTGGATTATCAAATAATCATGTTGAAAAGCGGTGGAAATGGGTTGCAATCAAATTAACGATTTCTGCCTTATCTCTGAACTCCTTGGTACTGCCTGCAAAGTTTGCAGAGTCAGCAGCTCTGCAGACATCTGCAGACCTGTAAATTTCTGCAATTCGCCAACTGCTCCTGCTGCTGCTGCTGCTGCTGCTGCTGCTGTTGTCACGATGGTCATGCTCTATTTCTCCCCAAGCTTGCTCTTTCGCTGCTGTCATTGCAGTTGTTTAGTTGTTTGTTTATATGGTTGTTATGCAAAAGGTCCTTGTAAGCGTTTTATATAAAATGACCTTTCAAGTCAGGAACCAAGCCTCCGCTAAAGTTTTTTTCAGGTTCGCGAAAGTAACCATTTTTTTCGCGAAAGTTTCGCGAAGATGACTACATATATATTATTGCGGAGAGATCCTGAGATGGACAGATGAGATGTGTGAAGAAAAGGTGAGCAAAGAGACAACTTCAGAAAAGAACCACGGAAAAAAAACAGCGAAAATGGAGGCAATTTTTCGTGAAAGTTTCGCGAAAGTCCCGCGAAGCATCCGCGAAAGTTCAACCTCTGCAGATAAGCCCGATGGATCCTGGGACGTGCAGCAGCGCCCAGGACAAAGAGGAGTTAGCGCCAATGCAGGGTTGGGTATCTTATTACTATGCGTTTGACCGAAAGATACCCCCAAAGTGCCGTACATGTTGCCCCGCTAAAGTTTTGCATTGATCTCGCGAAAGATTCGCTAAAGTAACCATTTTATCCGCGAAGATGGTCATTTGCGGAACAAGGAATTTTGATCAACCACCATATCTTCATTTCTTGGCTGCTCCTACCATGATACACCGTTGATTTGCGGACAATCTTGTCAATGGATTGAGTCACGACCCCAATTGCTTCTACCAATTGATGTTCCAGAATGGTTAGTGGTGCTCAATGATGCTTACAAGTGCCAATGATGCTTACAATGTGTATCGATGGTCAATGATGGCCAATTGTCAACATGAACCATCATCAAGCATGATTCACCATTATCCTGCAGCATTAACTATTCTTGTTTTTATAGTTGGTTGTCAATGAGTTATATCCCTATTCTTGTTGCTTAGTAAGCAGCTTCTTCACCACTAATCAGCTTATTCATCAATTCTCCTCCATTAGTCTTGCTTATGAAGTAGCGAAAAACCACCATCGAGCACCACTAATTAATCATTATTACTTAAGCATGATGAAGCACCATGAATCACCAGCTTGCCACCTTACCACAACGAACCACCCAAAAGCAACACATTCACCGGGCGTCGTGCGACTCTTTGCTGGGCGCATCTGCTACCGTGTTTCTTCGTGCCAGGCTCCGAACGAGCGGACACTGAGGCAGGCCGCGCCAGCGATCGATGCGAGGGTGGACGCCAGAGTGGTATCCAATGGTTCAGAATGGTTTTCAATGATCACAGTTGATGAATGGTTTAGATATGTTTAGATGATGTCTAGTGGGAATGGTTTAGATGATGTCTAGTGGATTATAGTTGTTCAATGATCATAGTTGATGATTTCTAGTGGTTTACAATGATTATAAGTTCTAATTAGATGATTTATCGTGGATTATAGTGGTTCATAGTGGTTCATAGTGGTTCATAATGGTTGGTTCAGAATGGTTTCATAATGGGGGTTTATAAGGATAAGTTTTCATGGGGGTGGTTCAACCACCAACCAGATAATGATTAACATTCTTTGTAAGTTATAAGCAAATATGATTTTTAGCAAATTCTAGTAGTCCACTGTGTTATGATAGTCTTGGCACGGCGTATACAAAGGAATCTAAGTCACCATCATGAGCCGTGGTTCAACCATCATCATCGCTGGATAAAGTCATGATATCGCTAGTAAGCATTATTACTATCCATCACTACCAACATTGCTAGTCACTAGTCGCCGTCATTCACCAGTAGCAAAACCATCAGTACCCTCATGTTTAAGATTACTACCGCTCATCAACCACGGGCCAGTCATTGGCAAGCCACTGTAGCGTGATCAATGATAGTCAGTATCTTTATGTCAACTATAAACCATTCTCAATCATAATCTAGGTTGGCTAGTCATCGTCAACCATTGTCAATCATTCATGACGATTATCAACTATTTGTTATCAATCATTATCAACCATCAGTCACCATTGAATCATTATCTAGTTGGTGGTTTGAAACATTTTCTACTTTCACTAGTAATTATTAACAAGTGGTTGATCGACTAGTATTTTTCAGAGGGCTTGAAACCACTAATCACTCATTCTTGTTGAACAACCTATGGTTAACTCAAACAACCTCTAGTTGATAATGGTGGTGAATGAAGGGTTCAAATAGGTTAATGACCACTATGAAACCGCCATGAGCAAAGGCTTTCGCAACCTCGGCCCGAGGCCGAGCCGGCCGTGGAGACGGCTGCGGCAAGCTGACCCCCGGATGATGTGCGCCGGAGGTGCCCTTAGGTGTGAATGACCAAAACCAACATAGGCGCCTGATGGTTGGTTGCGGATGGTTGCCATGATATACCAACTTAGGGGTGTTCTGTTGCTCGTAAATGTTTCAATATGAATGGCTTTTTGCATGGTGCTACAGTGAGTTTCCCTGCGAACATGATCAATTGGCAAACCACTGCTGGGCCGGGTACAAGTGCCAAGAAACAGCAGGGATACCATCACTAAGATTTTAAACCAAACCATAGCAGGGACCGCACAGGGGCGCACAAATGCCACCAACCAAGGGTGAAGGGCACAGAGAAGGTCCCAATGGGCTTTTCCCCCAGCCATGTGATGCAGGATTGACCGATCGATGCGTTCATAAAGGGTATCCATGAGTTTCTCATCGCTGCATCGTTGTCCAGCTCCAGGGGTTCTGATGTCGAAGCTTCCAATGGTCTTCAGATTCTTTTGTCGCCCTTCCATATCAGCAAAAGCACCATAAGAGAAAAAACGCTAGCAGGAAAGAAACACCAGAAGAGAAACATCGCCAGCAAAGAAAAAACATCAGCAGAGAAAATACCAGCAGAGAGGAACACCAGCAAGGCAAAAACCACCAGTGCAGCCAAAACTCATCATCATCATCATCATCATCATCATCATCATCATCATCATCATCATCATCATCATCATCATCATCATCATCATCATCATCACCACCACCATCATCATCATCATCATCACCATTATCATCCATCATCATCATCATCATCATCATCATCATCATCACCATCACCACCATCACCACCAGCATCATCATCATCATCATCATCATCATCGTCATCATCATCACCATCATCATCATCACCACCACCATCATCATCATCATCATCACCATTATCATCCATCATCATCATCATCATCGTCATCATCGTCATCATCATCATCATCATCATCATCACCACCATCACCACCATCACCACCAGCATCATCATCATCATCATCATCATCATCACCATCATCTTCTTAGAATTTTCTTCATCATTGTCCTAATTCATTTTCCACACCATCACTTCATGTCGAAAGACCATTTCCTCCTATTTCCAATCTCTTCCCCCACCCGCCTTGTGCGGTTGGTATGTTCATGGTAGATCAGCATTAATGGACCAGCATCAGGTTGACCAAGAATAGCTGGTGATATACCACCGCATGCAAGGGGTGTATAATGATACGGATTTTCCTGGAGCTACCCATTTGCTTGATTTTCCCGATCATATTCACCAGCATTTGTTGGCTCTTCAGTCATGAAGAAGTGGCTTGTCTGGAGGGATACAAGTTGGAGAATCTGCAGCGACAAACAACAACAGGAACAACAGGAACAACAACAACAACAACAACAACAACAACAACAACAACAACAAACCCACTACAGTACAATGAAATCAACAATGACCAGCACAAAATCTTGCATTTGTATCAAACCCACGTCAGACCAATGGAATAGCAACGCCCGTTCTGGGACAGGTGTCCACGAACCTCTGAGATGGCCCTGTTGTAGCCAAAGGGTGTGACGAACGACTGCTGCTGAAGCACGCCAAGATATTCATTTAATGGTGCTGGTTATGAGTTTCATCAAGGGCTTCAAGCTGTTGACTTGTGGTGCTGGTATGTGTTGTGAAGGTGAAGGGTTTGAAGCTGTTGACCTATACAGGTTGCATCTTGCCGCCTGGCAGGGAGCCGCTGTTCCTCAGCGAGCCAGAACAGTAGACTATGAGCACCGATTTACTTGTGCCCCCAGCCCGTCATTACCATTTGACGACGGGATGGTAGGCTATGTTCAATGCCTGTGGTCATTGTCATCCATAGCGGTTGGTAATCCCAGTGGTTCATAGAGGAAGGATTATGAATGCAAGGGGTGGTGGATGACCAGGCCCCTAACGCACCGTTGCTTTTGTTTGTCACTGCCACTGTGTCTCTTGCTCCGCACTTCCTGGCGATGCGTAGTCTGGAGAGAATCAAAAAGGGTGAGGGGCAAAACTCTTGCGAGCCATGTGGATGGTGGGAATCTATCATGGGTCAGATGCTTGATGCCCAGGTTCATGATTTGCCCATTTTCAAAAAGCCAGCAAGATTGGAACAATAGTGATGCTGCTAGTGATTCATGATGAGAGATCGACGGTAGACCACCCCGCGTTTTGCAATAGCGGAAAAAAAACAACCCGAGGATCAGATGAATGTTGCGACCACAGCGAAATCCGAGAATCAGTAACCATCATCAGCCATCGTGAACCATCACTAACTGCCGTTTGTAACCATCATCAATCATTATCAACCATCCATAACCAGGATTAATCATCATTCAACCATGATTTCACCATCATTTAGCCATCATCAACCATCAAGAGCCATCGTCTACCATCATCAACCATCATGAACCATGATTGATCATCATCAACCATCATCAGCCATCATTGCCAACACGGTAGCGATATTGGTCTATTGCAATCTGCGCTTCAACAACCAAGCAGCTGGCGGCCGAAATCGCGCCCACAGTTGAAGCGTTGCAGCTGGGCACATCGCAACGTGCGATGTCGTTGCGCTCATGGTTCGTTGCCAAGGACAAGCATCCAGGGCGGATCCTGGCATGACGTTGTCAGGTTTTCGAGAATCTTTGTTTCTTTACCCGTCAAACTTCGCAACCATTGGATGCCGCACTCCTCGAACGAGCGCAAGACCACAGCTTGTTCGACGCTCGTCGTCGCAAGCCATCGACGATTGCGATCGCAACACGGCGGTCCCTAAGAGATCCGAAGAGTCTGAGGATTCGTTCATTGCAGTGCTGAGTCTGCAGGTTCTGCGTTGCCACTAGAGCTTATATTGGTGATTTATGTACACGTTTGATCAGTATACTTATTATGTTAACTTATATTAATTAATTCTTATATATTCTTATGCATATATTTAAGGTCTTATTATACTTATTGATACTTATGAATGCTTGGGTCCATGGCGAATCAGTATCGCCACCTTCGTTCATTTTGGTTGCCATCATCATCATCATCATCACCCTGATCACCTTGATCATCTTCAGCTGTAATTGCTCCAACGCAAAGGTGGTATATGCATGTATATGCGCGTTCTTCTGCTGGAGTACCTTCACGTAAATTTGTGAACATGAATGCACGAGTCAATGACGCGTATTTATACGGACGTGCATTTGTCATTTTTTTCAGATGTTTGTGTCCTGTGGACAAACTGTTTGTAGCTTCAACTTTGGATAGTTTGGTATATGTCACTCTGAACGGCGTGGAGAAATACTTTGAATGAAAATTGCCGGGGTGACATCTCTTGCACAGGTTCGGCCTTACAATTTCTGTATTCAGAAGTGCCTACGACTAATGATAACATCCATGCTGAAGGTTATGGCACAAAACAGCACTGATGCGTTGTTGTTGTCTACAGGTCTTGAGCTCCACGTGCCCAGGTAGTTGTAATTAGTTTGAAGTATATACAGATGTTTGATTTTTTATACATTTACATTATTCGGCGCGTTGTTTCACGCTATTTACATGCAGGTTCAGACCTTCAGATGCATGTATGTGCGCATGTGTGTTCTGCGTGTTTTTTTGGTTGCTCCATGTTGTCCTCATGTACGTTGTATATCTATATTTGTGGTTTACTATTCTATGTAGTTATATATAATTAATCTAGTTGGTGGTTGAACCACCCCTATGAAAAATATTAGTCAATAACCAACATGTGTAATTGTGTATATTGTTGACATAATTATGATTGTATTTGCATGAATCCATGCGCGCTTGTACATCAAGAGCTGAGTAAAGGCGGCATGCCGTTGTTGGTTCTCCTTGCTTCGGAGAAAACAGCGGACGAAAGGCATTTCGCAATGAAACCAGGGTTGCCATTGGCTTCGTATTGGCCATGTTGGTGGCTCTTGTTTTGTGCAATTTTTGTTGAACCGAACTTTGCTTCAAACAACGGTAGATGATCAGCCGATGCCTTCCCACAGCTCACAGCTCCGACCTATGGTCACGGTGGCAACTTCATTGGCAACGACAAGCTGCAAACGTGTGACGTTTTTGATATTTTTGGGTCCAGTCAAAAGCTGGCGAAGGAACTTTGACTTTTTTTGTTGCAAGACAAAAAGTAAGTTGCGGACTGGCGTGAAGGCAAATGTGGAAATTTCGCTGAGATGAGTTTCGAACAACAAAGTAAAGATTGATTTCTCGAACGTAACGCGAAACAAAATCCAAACGTGATCCAGCAAGAGTGAAAAATGCACATTGCGAAAACGTCACGGAAACAATGAAGCAACAGAACCATTCCACGAAAGGTCTTGGACACGGCTAGTATGTCGTAGAATTCAGTCTGCTGAAAATGTGCGTCAACATAATTTTTGCGTAATCATGTTTTGCACATGTAAATTTCTCAACGCCCTTTTCGGTTATCACCGGCTCCAGACCCTGGCAAAAACTGCACCATGGGAAAGACATGTGGAGAGAACCAATACAACCGTGGCTACCGGCGTTTTGTAAAAAGGGCAAAATGAACAGATTCATTGTTTCCACCTTTCGACTGCCAATTGGAGTGTGGCTTTGCCACGGCAAGAAAAGTGGAAAGTGCCCTTGATCCAGTCAAGTCGAGTTCGAGTTCCCGTGATGAATTGGATTCCAAAAATGGAGGTGGCAAAATTATGGGATGGAGGGACCGGTCAATTTAAAACCAGCGGCAACCTGCATGTAGACGCAACTCAAAAACAATAACGGTTTTTGCAAATAATTCCACAAGTTGCCACGTCAATGGGGCACCAAATATGGTTGCAGAGGAGTGCGTCCGGCAGCCTTTTCAGGAAATCTAAATTTGAGATTCAAGGGGTAGAAATCACAGCACTATACGGTGCAAAAAATTTGATTTGGAGGGCGAAACATGGCGAAACGTTCGATTGAACTGATGCACCTTTTGCCTCGAAGTCAACTGGCTGAAAATTTGGAAGTTGAATTCCGAGGGATCGATTAACGTTCGTCAATTTTGAGTATGCCTGAATTTTCCATTGGTGCATATAAAAAGGCTCGAGCAAGCATATGCTCGTTTTGTTAAACTTGATCGTTTGGAATTTTCAGGTACAATAAAGTTACGGCCAAACACCCCAGTTTGCCCGCGCCTCCATCGTCAGCGTCTTGGAACCTCAAAAAACATTGGTTTTTACAGGACAAAATGCACATGTGTGACATGAAGCGTGTCTTGGCGGCGCGCGCAGGTCCTTGACCTGTGTTTCGCTTGCGTTCTGGAAACATACCCTTAAAACCCTAAAGCCCTAAAACCATAAACCCTAAAACCCTAAACCATAAACCCCAAAAAACTAAACCTTAAAACCAAACACCTAAAAAACTCTGAAAGAACGATAAGGCCTTGAACCCATAAACCTTAAAACCCTAAAGCCAGAAACCCCAAAACCCTAAAACTATAAACCATAAACTATTGCGCGCAAACCCCCGGGTTTGTCCTGTGGGCGAAGTGGGGGGTTTGCGCGTAAAGTTACGAAGGGTACTTTTTGATTTCGATCCATCACACAAGCGCACCAAAGCTGGAAACCAAAATGGCTGATAATAGAGATCAATCCAATGTTAAAAGGTTCAGTGTATGCTCAACAAGAATTGTTTTTTCCGGCTGGGAAAATTATGTTCCAATGATAAGTTAATGGTCGTTTTGGCTGAAACCCTGGTGATCCCTGGTGACGCAACTGTGTTTGTAGCGAAGGAAAGTGCCAGTGCCAACAAATATCGACGACTTTGACCTTGCATTTGCGTATCCGTGGGGATATCCATTTAGAACGCGAGGGAGGTGACACATAATCAACTACCATTATGAGCGCCCAAAAAATAACAACGCATAGTTGTTTTGGTCGAAAAAAACACTAACATTACAACCAACTATTGTAACCACAGTTTTTGAACAATCAACATCCTTTTTAAAACCCAAAACAGACAATCCAAGGTCGGTGAAATTGCAAAAATGCCAACGCCGCATTCCAAAAATAAATTTGGCATTGATGCAGGATTCTTTGTTTTAAGGTGCTATGGTTGCAACATTTTGTCAATTATGGCTTTGATGTCTTTCATTTTCGGGTTTTTGATTATTCACCTTATTCGTTGTTGCTAGCAAATGTACATGAAAATTCACATGTCAATTTATGTTCACGCATGCGTATGTGTATGATTTTGTTTTTGCCGAGTCGAACATTGTGTGCCGCAAAGGCGGCCCCTCGGGGCACAGGCGTCAAACATCAAGCGTCAAACGCTACGAAACAAGAAGTGTAGGAAGATCACATCCAGCTCGGCGTCACGCCGCCACCATGCGCAAGTGAAAAAAAGTGAGCGTGGAGGACTTGCCCACAAATATGTGTTTGCAACTACTGCCTTCCAACCGCCAACACATTTCCAGCGATGAAGGGTTTCCAATAACTTGTGGGCCTCCCAGTCCGTTGTGGCAGGGCCGCATTCCAGAACATGACGCGTTTCAACCAACGGCATGGGTGCAAATTTACTACGAAATCCTGGCGTTGTAACTTTGTGGAAAGCATTGCGACAACCACGGCTTGACGTTTGCTATAGCCTTGCATTTTTTCGGGCGGTTATGCTGGTAAGGCGCATTGTCGGACAATATTGATTGGTCTGCACAATGGCATATCATCCTTCATGAATGAAACCAACGCGCGGACACACGCATGGAGACAGCAGGTATCAAAGTTTGGGCACATCAGTGGTGCGAACAATGTTGGCAGTTCGGCGCCTACGTTGCAAAACTCCAAGTGGACCGTTGGGCCAAACGAGAGCTGAATTAGAACACCGGTAGAAATTGAAGGGTGGGCAGGCCTCGACAACAATGGGATGACAGATTGCAAACATATTGTCGTTATGCCAATATATGCCAATCTTGGTTCTTGGCGTGAAATTGCATTGGGCAAGGATGTTTGGGATAGTCATGAAGGAACTTTTGTTGAATTCCGTCTTCGATGACCTGACGTTGGTGTCGTGATTTGGCTTGTGCCTTCAATGGGCCGCCCAAACACTGGGCATACAACTTTCACTTCACTTCACACACTTGTTGTTGGTCGTTTTTTCGCTTACTGCCCATGCGAGTCGATTACGATGAGCACGATCCTATAGGCACATTGGCAATCTAGGAATCATAGTGGCCGGAAAAACTGAACAAAGGCTTGTTCTTCGGCAAACCATAAAAGCGGACGCTGTGCTACATCCAGCCATGCTTCTTGGTGAAAATATTCCGCGGGAAAATTTGAGAACGAATCGTCCCATGTGATTGCCGGCCGTCGTTGTCGACGGCTTGGTTTTGATACGAAGTTCATGTGCCAGTGTTGCAATGGATCCCATCTCGGCAACAATGTGGGCCAAACATTTGCCCGTGAACCAACGTGAGCGGCCATGGGAAATTTGGTCCAATACAAAATGTTGCTCCGCAAATTCAATGGATAGATCCGACTGGCGCACGTTCGTGCGACGCATTGTAGTTTGCCGGTCTTCGTCATCATATTTGACCCATCCCCACGATTCTGCGTCACATGCGTCGTCTCAATGCATCCAACGTCAGTGTGTCTGTCTTGGTCATGGGCGTGGATGCCAAAACATAGAAAACTGTACGTGTAATGACGGCTTGAAAAGTCAATGTCAATTGTAAATTAAAGTGTTTGTTCAGCAGTATGTGTCCGTGTTGGTGAAATTTTCCGAACAAATTTTGCGCTTAGTGGAAATTTCCACGCGCCCACGGTTGCATAAATTTCCTGGGAAAATTTCCCCAAGGTATTATCTATGGACGCTGTCAGCCACCAACGCTTCCAGGAAGGCATCGCCCACTCGAATCACTTCGCAGGGGTTCTGGAGCGTGAATGTTGTCAAGACTAGATTTTGCAGTGTTCACCGCCAATCCGATGTGTGCGAATTTTTCCATCAACTATCCAATCGTTTGAACCAATTATTCCGATGACCTTGCAAAAATGAGTGTTTCGTCCGAATATCGAATGTTCGTCAGCCGCTCGAACGCATTAACATCAAAACCATGGGCCTGGGATGGCACAGGCATTGGGGGTGGCTGACTGTTAGATCGCAAGTTGGACTCCAAAAAATCTGTCAACCGTTTTGGCGGAAACGCTGTATCATGGTTGTGTTTCAGGGTTCTCGGCGTCGAACGCAGAATGTCTAATGGGTTCAAGCCCTTGATTTCGTTGAGCAGTGCTTCTGTATTTGTACTCCTTTTCGCACGAATGGGGGAGCGAAATTGTGTCTTGATTTGTTTGGACAAAGTTGCTCGTTCACCTGAAGTTTGGCCCTTTCCCCCTGAAGTTCCCACAAATTTTGAAAATGTCATTGTTTCCATGGTTGTGTACAAATCGTTGTGATGATTTTTTTTTGCAGCGTCGCTGTCACGTTGCAGAACTGTCTTTGAAACTGGGAAATTCGTTGGTTTGCTTTGTCGCACGCATGTATGCAATGCAGCACGGTATTGATGAGCAATGTTTCGTTCCTCCACTGATGGCTTCCACCCAAGTTTCCTGCGAACGCCCCGGGTTTGGGCGACAGTCCGGCCACGGCCCATGGCCAAGTTGATGTACACAGCTTTGTGGTCCGAACCCGGACCCAAGTGGTTGGTTGCCAAAGCGCGTGCAAAAGGCAGATCATGAGAATGCATAAGGTAATCAATTCGCCTCGTCGCGCCAGCTGAAGTGCGAAAAATCCACATGCCCATCCGTCCGTCCGGCCACTGAAACGGCAAATCGTATCTGATTAACAATTAAAGATGCGTTTTTGGAGGCAGCAATTTCGTGGGGATAACATTCAATTCATGAAACGATCCCGTTTGAACGAAGTTCGCAAAAAACATTTTAAAACTAGCCGCGTGGTTATCTCTTGCTTGTTTGCCTTGCTGCATTTGGATTAGCCCGCGTTACTCCAGATCCAAGTGCGGAACCGGAGAAAAAAATGTTATCAGGCCTGCCTAAATCACGGTCATTTTTCGACTCACACCATGATTTCCTTCCTTTATGTGGAAGACATTGGCCGCAAAATGAACCCAGATAAACTTGAACAAATTCAGGTTGACAACAACCGATGTGCATGTTGCAGCCGTTGTTTGCAATCAGCCTGATGCCTTTGTCGTGACACCAAAGCCGCCAGACAACACCAAACAATCAACAAACTCACGCATGCCGGACCGCAAACTCGCGTCGTTTTTTTCGCGCCACAACTTCTTTGTAGATTGAAGTGGCAAACATGATGAAAGAAAAAAAACATGATGAAAACTGTTCCGGCCAAAAATCTTGACCGCACATTGACTTTGATGAAGGATGTACGTAGTTCAACAAGTGCGCAGTGTTTTACAAAATGTTGCCCAAAAAACCGTGTGCAATTTCAAGGTCCGGAATGGGACGCGGCGGAGAAGAGTTGCAAGGTGCATATAACAGATTGCGAAAAGTCATCGTAAGGCATTCTAGCCAAAATTATTTTTCTTGGGTTTTTGCTTTTGGCTTTTGGATTTGCGCCTGTCCGCCGCAAGGCTGCCCATTTAGGGGGCAAGGATGTGGGACCTAGTTTTGCCAACGTTTGCCTACCCAAAACGATTCCAAGGACCAGTCATCATTAACGCATGACAGCAATGAAGTCAGTGAACTGTGCCCATGTGCCTCCACCGGGGAAGGTTAACAATGGGTGTATCCCACACATTGAATGCAAGGCCCGTTTTTTGCGACCGAAATTCCAAGACATGCCCCGTCGCAGCCAACGTTCTGAACCCAAAGTGGCGCAAATTTCCAATACTCCAACCCGACAAAATTTTGCAATTGTGAATTTCCAATTGTTTTGAGCTCGTGTGTTCCATACCAAAATTTCATGCCATGGCAATGCCAAACCAACATTTGCAGGTAGACAGCCAATTTGCCGGGTCATCTTGAAATATTGGCTACCTGGTTTCGAGAGAACAGATTTCCACAAATGTAACGGTTGCATCGAAAAATTTCAACCGAAGGCCGACGGATACGTGTCTGTCGCACAAAACCGAACGGTGCGCATGGAAAGCTAGCGCAGCTGCCCGTGGGCGGTTGTCCAGATCGTTTTGTCGGTGTCCATTGGTCATCTGCATTGAGCACGCGTCCCAACCATTTGTGCGACTGCGTATGCTTCAGCTCTTGGGAGTCCCACCCGCCAGGGGTTTCAAGACGCTGATGTGGCCGCGCCTGCGTTCTCAAAACTTTGGGTTTTGATGAATTGAGCATCAGCCCCACTTCCTGCAGAGAAACCTCCAAGGCATCAACAAGTTCAGCTGTTTCCGCTTCACTTCCCGCAGGCAAAAGCAAAACATCTGCAAAACGTAAACCAATCAAGTGAGGCGTGTCGCCGCCAACATCAAACCCCGACTGTCCAATACGAAAGCGCCACTGTGCCATTAGTTCCTGCAAGACGGATATGAACAATTTCGGAATCAATACACTGCATGTGAGTGGCATGTTTAGATCATACATTCACAGGCCGGCCAGGGCTGGCAAGTCCGCTAGGCCGGCGCTAGAGCATCAAGAACAAGTGATGCATCATGTTTGGCCAAAATTGCATTTTGCGAGGCCGTTTTTTCGCGCTAGCTCCCCATTAGCAAAAATTGGAAAAAATGTTTGGCCAATCGTTGGTGGGTTCTTTTGGCTTAAGGGTTTTGAAGGTAAAACGATTTCGCCTCCAAATTTTTTCCACTAGAAAATAAATCCGTAGTGTGACACGACCAGATGACCGTCAAACAACAAACACCAGCATAGTGAAACACTTGACATCCCCTCCCGACGGTTTTTTTTGGCCGACGAACCGCAGGCTGAGATCAAAAGTGAGCCTCGCTAGCGACATGTCATATTTTCAGCCTCAAACATCCAAACGCTGATGTTTTCATCCGTCGACTCCCCCCACAATTTGGGAGAGAACCCACGAGGTGGCAGGCAACTAAATACATCTAAATACCAATTGACGTCAATTGTGCGAACCATGATTTTCCTAAACAATTATATGGATGATGGGCCGGGAAAAATTTCGGGAACATGGCCACCCTAGCCGAACCAGGAGATCTATCCAAACCTGCGCAAGTCAGTCCGCTGAGCCACAAACCTGTGTGGAGGTCATTGGTCGTGGGGTGCGGCCTGATCTGAATGACAGTGCTGGACAAATCGTGGAACTGGATGAAGGGAAACAGCGATGGAAGGTGGAAGTGGTTGGGGAAGGTGTCCCGTGTCAGGTTCCTGCAAGCTTGCGTGCGTCTGAGCGCGCGATTCAAAAGGACTCGTTGCCGCGTCCATCAACAAATGGAACCAAAGAAAGCCGACAGGTGATCAGGTGCATGTGCGAGATCTTCTTCCGCTTGATTGGGGTGGAGGATGCCTATGCACTTCCGGACACAAGGTGCAACTGGCCGTGGCTAATGCTAAAGACGGCTCGCGTGGAAAAATCCTATGGGCATGAGATTGGTCCACCTGGGCAGATGGCGTCGCGGTCCTGCAAACCCGCCTCCCCGACACCTCAATGAGGTCCTTGGAAAAAAATTCATGATCAAATTATTTTGATTATTGCGGGGTACAACCCCTTCTGGAATGAATATATTTTCTTAATGGTTTTCAACTGCCACAAATGAAAATGCAACTCGAAATTTCAAGAAAACACCAATCCGGAATTCCGCGTCTGTTTTTTTTCCTGAGGGGTTTTTCGTAATAGGGAGGCGGGATTAGTTGTCCCAATCCTTCGAACATAACACTTCGTAATTTCATGGCATCGTGTGACGCAAATGGCGCAGACATAGTAATGTCAACCCCAAGTCTGGGCACATTCACCTGGTGTTTCTTGATATGCGTTTAGCAAAATGGCGTGCCACCACCGCAAGGGATTATCAAAGGGGATTGCTCGCTTATGTTTGCCTTTGAAGGCATCACCATAGCTCACCACTGTGAAGTGCGGTTGCTATTAGCCGTTATGACTGGTATGGTGCAAATAGTCGTTGCAATATATTGCAATCATTGCTCCACACATGCGAACACGTCATTGCCCGAAACACGGAATTGGTCAAGAAACAATGATCGAAATGTTTCGTCATGGCAAATTGCATGAGCCATAGCCACCTGAAAATGGTTGATCTTGATCCAGTTGCTATTGTGTTTTTTCAAATTTTCCCCCTTCCTGAGCCTGCCAATGCGCCGATAGTCATTTCATAGTGAATGCACGGGTGGCTCTTGCGCGCGTGCAGCTTGGCAGAGGCCAACAAATCGTTACTTTGTCAATTTTTAGAAACCCCTATATGCACCATGTTTGCGTGTGCAGTTTTTTCAATCACCGAGTTCTGGACGGTTCGCACAAAAATCATGGTCACACCATTTTCCCACCACAAGGTTTTCACGCGATGTTCCACCATCTTGCACATTGTTGTGTGTGCGGGGGAACGTTCACCAAAGATGACAACCGACGGTTCATGTTTGCAAAGATCACGGGCATAAAACCAAAGACATCATCCTTCATTGATGTTGGGAGGCAACTTTGTACGGAATTGAAAAATCCAATAATCCATGCCAAACCAAATTTATCTCTATGTTTTTTTTTCGGCATCTGGACGCCCGACGATTTTTCCAGATGTTTGATATTTTTCCTGTGTTGTGTCACGGCGCGATGCTGCTGCATTATGTACCACAGACACTCCCTTGAATGCCCTGGCAGTTTCAACCGATCGCTGGCCCGCGGCAATTTTGAGATCGAACATTCCAGATCTTAGCCCGAAGTTTTTGGCACGCCACCTTCACCCCAACTATCTGCATAATGTCCGGGTCTCGGTGCCAAGACCTTGGCGTTTATGCTCGTGTGTGTCACCAGTGAATTTGGTTCTTCAATGATGGTTCGGAACTGCTGGTTACCCAGGGTAACGGGCAATGTAACAGCGCTGAATGATGGTTCGCTTTCAGTTCTGCATATTTTGTTTGGCCATCATGTGCTGTACATGTTGGTTGAAATGTTCACATCCTGGCGCCAAGTTGTTTTTACTGGCCGTTGACTAAAACATTGGCGTTTGGAATGGGTGGTTCCAATAGCAAGGATCAGACTCGTACTTTATGTTGGCACCCGGCTGATTGTGTGACATCCAGAAAAGCGAAAATATGCCACCATTATGATTTGGTCAAAACATGTTTTTTTACAACATGTGATTGTACTCAATTACCGATGTGCCTCGTTTTTGCCCATGAATACGTGCGCATATGCACTTACACAGGTATTGTTGTGTTCTTCTTCTCGTTGGTTGAAACTTTTCGCAACCGAAGTTGCGTAGAGTTCTTGAAGCCTGATGAGTGACGGCGGGCGCTACAGGTACACCTTACTTTATCTCAATGTGGCCGCCGTGGCAGCCTTCGCACCCCAGGCGTCCATGGCCGTTTCATCCAATTTGAGTAATTTGAGGTGATTGAAAATGTGGTGTCATACTACACGGTGGTTATGTGATGATATGATGGAATCATCGCAGCATGATGCAATGATGATGATGATGATGATGATGATGATATTTTTTCACATCTTGTTTTGATGTGCTTCGTGTATGGCTTGCACATTTTCGTTTCAAATCGAAACTCTGCAACACAATTCTGGTACATATATTCCTTGACGTCGATGAACTATTTGCAAATATAGTTGGGCGTAGGGACAGAATTGCCCGCTCTGGCAAAGCATCAAGTGGCAGCAAGCAAGACTGACAAAACAACACGTTTTCCACAGATTGCAAATTCATCAATCAGCAGGCGCGTGTTCCAATTCACCGCCTGTTCTTTTGTGAATTCAATGGTGGATGATTGACCGTGATTCACCGTGAATGATTGACTGATTCGAACAGATGTCGGACACTGACACTGACTTGAATTTTTCACCTCAACGGGGAAAGTATGGAAGAGAAGGGAACACCACGGGAAAACATGGAGAACTTGTCAGCAAACCATGAAAAAAATCATAGACACCCCAAAGTGGTGGCGCATTTTTCATGAAGAACTGCTGCTTCACTGGTTCCTGTTGCCTCTCTAGGCGCACCCGGTCCGAGCCACAGGTGGGGGGGTGGGGGGGTCGATGGTGTTCCACGATGCTGGGCGGGGGCGGTATATCCAACAGGTTCTATAGTGTCGAGGAGGTCGACCATGATCAAGGAATCTGGTTGACCACGATCGTTGCATTGGTGGGTAATGCTGGCTAAAAAAGAATGATTCAGAATGATTTATATAGTGACCTTTAGTTGCTGGTTGATGATGGTTGATGATGGTTGGGTACAGGAACTTTTCATCACTCAGAATTTGCTGAGTTATTAAACATCAAATTAGGTCCTGTGTTTAAGATTTTTAAGTGATCCGTTCGTGGTTTGAAAACTCACTTTTCCAACTGTGAAAAAACGTCGTCGGAATGCAAGGGAACGACTGCACATAACATGACATAACTATTGATTAACACTTTTTTTTACCACCATTCGAGAGTGAGCGAGTGATTGGCTCTGATTCACCCAGTATCAATTCATGATCAACCATCATTTAACCATCAGTTTCTCATCAGTAGACCATCATTTAATCATCAATTAAGCTGCAACTTCACCATCATCAGCTGAACCCTCAATCATCACCAATGCTTTTTTCCAGCAATCCCAAGTAGCTCAACTGGGATCCATCCACATGACCTCGCCACCGTGGCCCACGGCCATCCGTTGCCTCTCGCGTTGGCGGCTTCGCTGCGCCAGGCCTTCTGCAGACGGAGCGGAACCACTCGCTCCCAGGCGACGAGCTGTCGCTCTACCAGGCGGGCCAGGCCGTTGGCTGATGTAAATGGCTGATGTATATTGACTGGTAAATAATAGGGATAACCAACACAGCCAACAATAATAACAACCAATTTTAATGGTTATATCCAGGGGTTTATTAGTTGGTGGTAACCACTAATAATGGTAAATAATAGGGATAACAAGCAACAATAGCGGTTAAACAATTGTTGGTTGGTGGATTTTAAACATTTTCAAAATTTTCACCAGTAATCATTCACAAATGGTTGGTTGACTAATATTTTTCATAGAGGTTGAAACACCAGCTAGTGTAATGTTCATGTGTCATTTGTGTCATTTGTTTCGTGTCATTTGTGTCACTCATTACTCGCACAAATACATACACGCAGGCACAAAGAATCTATATACGTATATAATATGTTCTTCCATGCGCACACGTATATGCGCATATAAGCATACATGTCTCTGTGATCTGTGTACATGCAAATGTGCGCGCGTTGTTGTGGTTGTTGTGGTTGTTCTTGTTGCTGGTGTTGTTGTTATTGTTCTTGCTATTCTGGTTGTTGTTATTATTGTTGTTGTCGTTCTTCTTGCTTATAACCCAGTAGCCATTAGCTAACTTACCATCAAAATCAACAATCGTTATCATTATCCATATGTCAGCCATACTTGGGTAGGTTCACAAATCATTATCTTCTTATCATATACCAAACAATTGTTGGTCAATCGCACGATGGTAAATATTAATCAGTACTTCTTGGGTAAAGGTGACTAATGATTGCTTACCAATGTCAACCATATTTTTTATTTTGTTCATTAATTTGCAATTCTTGGAGTCCATATTCGGTTCCTGAACCAATGGCTCATGAGCTCCTATGATTAACCATTGTTAGCCACTATGTTTTTCCACTATTAGCCAACGGCTCCTATCATTAACCATTATTCGTCATTCTTCACCACCATCACTGGCTGCGCGCCGTCACTTCTCTCCAACGGCGCCCCGCAACGACACCTCGCAACGGTTTCGTCCATGCCGCGCCGGGCAGACGTCGTCCATGGAGAGCGTCTTCTCCGAGAGCTATCGTGCGGAGACCGCATCGCTGCTGATTGCGCCTCGGTGAGCAGTGCTGGTGAACGAGCCATGTGGGGGGTACATGGTGAAGAAGGATGGTTAGTGATGGTTATTTTGCAGCCAAGGATGGTGGGGAATAATGGTTAATGATGGTTAATGATGGTTAATGATGATAAAAATGATGGTTAGCTGATGATTAATGGTTGGTGCATTTAATCATGGTTAACCAGGCCATGATTGGTTGGTGAATGATTGTTAGTGATGGTTAATGATGGTGAGCTTGATGATGGTGAGCGCTGCTTACTGATCGCTAGGAATGGTCAATGATAGTTGCTGCGTTGATGGTTAATTAATGGTAAAGCTGCTAAATGATGGTTTGTTGACCCAAAAATGATAAAACGTGGTCACCCGCGCCAGCCACGATACACGATGGTTGTTGATGGGTACTGTAATCCTAGCGGACATGATTGAACGGCGTCCCAAAAAGCGGTCACAGTGGACAAGCCAGTGGACAAGCCGTCACTGATGTAGGCAGGTTGTCCCTGATTCATTTTGGGTTTCAGCCATCCCCAGTGCTTAGCCAGATGGCTTGTCAGAGGTGTGTCGTTAGTGGCTTGGTGAATATCGTGTTGGTGGGCAAGCCATCAACGATGGCCCCAGGAATTCCATTGACCAAGCAGCAAGGGGCCAAAGACTTGGTCCATGACTGAACCTATGCCATCCAACCAATCATGAACCACCATTCAGCATCATTCTCTATCATATCCAACCATTGTCAAGCCATTTGCTATTAGTAACCATCATTGATCATTGTGAAGCCTCTTGAACATCTCATTGAACACCTTTTTTGAGCATCTTATCAAGCATCTTCTTAGCAACCAGCTCATTGACCAGCTAATTGACCATCATGACACATCACTAGCCATCCTTCACCAGGCACTCACCGTCATGGCGGGCGGCCGCCCACCAGGTGACCAGCCTCTTCCTGGCTCTGACCGCGGCGTTGGTCTACTTCTTTGTGCCTGGCATGCGGCTTCTCCAGGACTCCAGTGCTGTGGCGGTAGTTGCGACCCATGGCTGTTGTGAATGGTTACGAGTACCGTAGGTGGTAATAGCATGTCAGTAGCTGACATATAAAACGGATGGTATCAACGATCAACACGTGTGGTGGTTGATAACTAGCGGATAGTATCAATAATCATTTGTGACCTGTCTCGAGCATGCCTATCCCCATTGGGGATCACAACTGTACCTGCTGGATGATTGGTCTTGTGTCCAGGTTGGACGTTGCTGCTGGTGTTGTTGCTGTTGTTGCCGTTGCTGCTGTTGCTGGGATGGAGCCTCTGGGACAGCCAATGGATCAGGAGAAGGAAGAAAGCAAGGACAACAGCGGGGTCGGGAAGGGTTAAGAAAGTTGGGGGTGGAAACGTGTGTCAAGCTTCATGGGGAGAGGTTAGGGCAATAACATATCTACCACTACTATCGATTGCCTTTGATTAAGGCCGTGGATCGCTTGTGCTGGTTGCTTGGTTGAGCTTGAAGCTGGTCGATGGGATCCACGTCATGGGCAGCTGACTGAAACGCTGAGAGCTGGGTATTGATGGGAGCCCTGATCCAGCGACCAATGGTTGGAGCTTTTGCACCAAGCCACAATGTCCAGGCCACCTTCGAATAGCCTTGGTTGGTTCTCATCATTTTTTCCTGAAAAGTGTCTGACCTTCGGGAAGAAATGACTTTGTATGGTGCCTGGGCGATCCAATGCAATTTGATGCTTCGACACCAGTGGGGTCACTGTCTGTGGGGGTTCCATCCTCAGCAGAGACAATGGCCCCCAGGAGTCGGCCGCAGAGGCCTGGGTAGCTTTGCCGTGGGCAGATGTTGCTGTATGACATCACACTGTATGTCAGATGCCTTGCCTGAAGAATTTGGACGAACAATATTCACCTCTTGAAACTTGAAGCAGTCTGACGCAGATAATTTCTATACAAGTCTCGCTTTCTTTGGGGCGGATCTACCAAGCCTGGAATTTGAGAGCGCCAAATTCTCTGCGTGCAATTTGGTTATTTGGCCTGCTAGCGTTCAGCTACCCCTTGTAATAATCAGGTGGGAGAGGCGAGTTCGTGTAGGAAACGGCAGCCGGCGACGAACA
>VSDK01012950.1:728043-740030 GCA_009767595.1 Symbiodinium kawagutii | reverse complement strand
GCGAGTGCGTGGAGGAAACGGCAGCCGGCGACGAACAGGAAGCAGAGTCGGGGGCCGAAGCCTCGGCGGAAGCCGCCATGCAGGACTTTGAGCTGGGAAGCTACAGATGGGACTGCTGGGGCTGATGGGTGCAGAGGAAGTGGTTGATAGTTGGTGGGTTGGTTGATGATTCATGATGACTGCTTGAGGTTTGGTTGATGGTTCATGTTGATGAATGATGGTTGATACTTGATGGTTGGTAGTTGCTACTGCAGTTTGTTTATTTCCAATGATTGTTGTTGCCACGATGGTACTGTATTGGTTTATATCCAGCTATGGTTGGCCTGATTGTTATCACCCAGTTGTTAATGGTTTATATGCGACGAGCCTGTCACATGTTTCTATCCGCGAGAGTTGTCTCCACCAATAGTTTGCGAGTTACACAACTCGTAATTCTCCAACAATTAATCCACCTCACTCCACCGTTAGCCAACTGCTTCCTCAACTAACCAGTGGATATATGCAACTGGCTCAAGCATATATCTCCACCAACTTTTGTTAGCTAACTGGTTCGTCAACTTTGGTTAAGCAAATATCCACCAAGTTAATCTGCGAGTTACTTCATCAGTTATGGTGGGATCTCTCCAGTTCATTCAGTGAATCCACGAAGTAGTTGTTGTTGGATACGCATGGACATGGCACTAAATTGTTCAGTTGTCCAACTATGAACCAACTAACTAATGCATATCAACACACAAAACAAACTCCTAAACCGACACAAACTTCGAAATCAGCTACGTCTAGTAGAACCCACAGTAAAACTATGATCAGCTACGAAGTAGAGTTATCTAACGGTGAACCAACGTTATCAAACTAATTAACCTTGACAATCACAATTGTTTAATCATAAGCCATCAGCTAGCCATAATTAACCATTTATGAATCATAAGCCACTATATAGATCTACTGAGTGGATTTAATTGTCATTGATTAAGCGCTATAGGGGTTACTTATGAATCATGGACCATAGCAGTTGTTACTCATCCACGACGACTTTAGCCCGCTGTGCCACTGGCATCACCGTCGCGTCGTTTCGAACGTTGGAAAGGTCCTTGGCTAAGACCTTGGCGCAGTCCTTGGCGCAGAAGGTGGGTCCCAAGTTGGCCAAGGGCCAGGCCAGGCACGGCGGTGATGGTGAACAACAGCGTGGTAGTTGTGATGAATGGATATGAATGGATCATGATCGAATGATGAGTAGATCTACTGATGAGTGGATCTAATGATGAGTAGATCTAAGATCTAATGATGAGTATATCTAATGTCAGATTTAATGATGGATCATGATAGATTAGATGGCTTGGGTTCAATCAACAAGATCTAATGATAGATCATGATAGATCATGGTTCAAGGACAGCAAAACATGATGGCTAGATGATGGTGAAGCTGGTGATGGGTCGATGTCGATGTTCGGTAGAATGACTTTGGTGAAGAGCTGCAGCTGACGGTGAACTGATGGTTGGGTGAAGATCCAAAAAGGAGACTGCTCTGGTAGATGAAAGGGTGGGGATAGGGGTGATGAATGTGATAGCCAATGTGATAGCCACTGTGATAGCCATGCATAGTGGCACTCCGGGGTCACCTTTGAAAGTCCTTCAGATGTTCCTTTGAAAGTCTGAAGATGTTCATACCTACCGTAGTACCGTGTCCCAAGGGTCGTTCGCTGTCCCAACGCCAGGCAGTGCGAAGCATTTTGGAGTGTCTTGGTCTGCTGTGGGGCAACCATCTGCGGACTGTTCGACTGTTTCACTGTTAGCCCAAATCACGACTGTGAGCAACATTGAACGTATGAAAGTATCTTTTCCCCACCAAATCCTGTTTCTCTATAATATATAGATATACTTGTTAGGTTGAGCCACTGAGACATACTGCTTGATTAGGCGACAGTTTCTTTGTTGTGACTTGACCATGGGCACTTTACCATACTTAACCTTCCAGAAATTTAGCCAAGTGAACTTGAACATGGTGCCAGGTACGTCATTTCACCCCGCCCGTGACATGAGGAACCGTAAAAAAATCATGATGACAAGATGCGAACGACTCATGTTTAGCCTGCTGAATCCACCAGGATGTTCCATGCAATGGCCGCTCGCTACATTTCATCCTTCAGCTTCACCATATGTGAGACATCCCGTGGAAGGTAAAAGTCAAACACAAGCAACAAGGACTGTCATCAACACCAACGTATGTCACCTTATGCCCGCAGGCAGCAACAGAATTTCGTAATTTTCAGTTGGCATCGTGTAATGATGGAAGTGTGCTTCCTAGCGTCAGGTGCGAGAGTGGCTGTTTTTGATGCAGATGAGTTTGAAGGAAAGCCACCAAAGACTTTGAAGCAAACATTAGCTTCTCAGATTGGGGTCCCCAGATTCCGACAGCGACTGTTCTTGGAAGGCGATTCCCGTGAGATTTCGGATGATGAGGTTTTCGATTCGGTTCCGCCCAAACTGCAGCTGGTGGTTCTGGATTTCTCGCCACCTGATGCTGCAGAAGATGAAGCAATGATGAGAGCATCCCGTCAAAATGATCAGCATGCCCTGAGTCAGCTGCTTCGGTCTCCCAGAGATCCTGATGTGAAAGACACACATGGCCGAACGCCACTGTTGAGCGCAGCTAAGCGAGGGCACATCAATATTGCCGAGTTACTGCTTGAAGCTGGTGCAAACCCGGATCCAGCCAGAACAGATGGTACAACACCATTGTTCGTTGCAGCTGGGAGGGGCCATGTGGACGTTGTCCGGTTGCTGCTTGAAGCTGGTGCAAACCCAGATCAGGCTAGGAGGTTGCTGCCTGAAGCTGGTGATCAGGCCAGACCAGATGGTGAAACACCATTGCTCCTTGCAGCTGAAAAGGGTCATCTTGACGTTGCCCGGTTGCTGCTCGAAGCTGGTGCATACGCCGGTAAGGCCAGAACTGATGGTGCAACACCTTTGTTCGTTGCAGCTTTGAGGGGTCATGCGGACCTTGCGCGGTTGCTGCTTGAAGCCGGTGCAAACCCGGATCAAGCCAGAGTGGATGGTGAAACACCATTGCTCCGCGCAGCTAAAAATGGTCATGTTGACGTGGCCCGGTTGCTGCTTGAAGCTGGGGCAAACGTGAGTCAGGCCAGAAGGTTGCTGCTTCAAGCTGGGGCAAACTCGGATCCGGCCAGATTGTTCGTTGCAGCTGGGAGGGGTCATGTGGACCTTGCCAGGTTGCAAGCTGGTGTACAACCAGATGAGGCCAGAAGGTGTCTGCTCGAAGCTGATCAGGCCAGAAGAGATGGTGAAACACCTTTGCTTGTTGCAGCTGAAAAAGGTCATGTTGACATGGCCCGGTTGCTGCTTAAAACTGGCGCAAAGGCGGATCAGGCCAGAACTGATGGTGCAACACCATTGTTCGTTGCAGCTGGGAGGGGTCACGTGGACGTTGCCCGATTGCTGCTTGAAGCTGGTGCAGCCCCGGATCAGGCCAGAACAGATGGTGCAACACCCTTGCTCATCGCGGCTGGGGTAGCTAGCAGGAGTCATGTGGACATTGCCCGGCTCTTGCTTCAAGCTGGTGCAAATCCCGATCAGGCCAGAACAGATGGTGCAACACCATTGCTCGTTGCAGCTGGGGTAGCGAGGAGGAGTCATATGGACATTGCTGGGTTATTGCTTCAAGCTGGTGCACACCCGGATCCGGCTAAAACAGATGGTGTACCATCACTTTTACCATCATTTGAGGTAGACCAGCCTCATCTAGATGTTGCCCGGTTGCTGATTGAGGCTGGTGCAGGCCTGGATTCGGTCAGAAATGATTGCGCGAATCTTTTGATTAGAGCAGCTGAACTGCATAATGGCAAACTGATCCGGTTGTTGCTTGAAGGTCGGGCCGCCCCGGATCAGGAGGGTGTAGGTGGTCCTCATGATGTTAAACGTCGTAGAACAGCACTGTTCTCTGCAGCTGAGCTCGGTCATGTCAAGATTTTCCGCCTACTTCTTGAGGCCCGTGCAGCCCCAGATAAGGCCAGAGAAGATGGTGCAACACCACTACAGGTTGCAGCTCAGAAAGGTCATCTTGATATCGCCCGCTTAGTTCCTTGAACTGGGTGATGCTCGCTGCCGTGGCGAACATGTGAAGGCTTTTCTTTTCTTTGGAGCAGCGGGAGCTCTTGAAAGGATGATTTGAGTAGACTTTCGAACCCGCGGGTGGACGCATCGAACCTGCGGAAAAAGCAGCCAAGGCCTTTGCGCTGTGGTAGGGGGATGTCCAAGATCATAGGCAGATGGTGGTTTTTGAGGTGTTCTATGGTGTTTTTGTTCCCGGAGTCAATGATCGCTTTTGCTTTCAACCTGTGTTTGCTAAGTTCTCTGTTTTGAAGCAAGTAGCCAATCTTCAGATACCTCAAATTTTTCATGACACCTCCAAACCAAGTGTTCATGATCCTGTGCTAAATGTTTCGATTGCTTCATGAATTTCCAGATGTTTCAGTGAATTTCGTTCCAGTTTGTTTCCTTGTTACTCTGTGCGAGCCAACTTAGATGTTAAGCACATGTTATCTTCTATCCACCTTGCTGAATTCATAGGACTGTAGTGTGTTTTTGGCCGGTTTTTGGCAAAAAGCTGGGGCGCCAATTGAATTTAGAAGTTCAGCAAGTTTCTCGTGCAACCGGCGACTATGTATAGTTCTACCTAGACTATGGTATCGTAGACGAAGAGGCGTTTGATGCGACTACCATGCAGCTGCGTTCTCAAGCGTTTCGGGCTTCCCTCCAACAAATTATAAGTGGCTGGATGTGGCTGGTCTGGTTGAGAACATTGCACCTTGCAACAATAAATCCAGAAGTGTCAAGGAACGGAATCAATCCAAACAGATCGCGAGCGATCCGACCGTCGATATTTGCTACCTACCAGTGCTTTGCTTCGGCTGGGCTACTGACAGAAGTCGAAGATCATCGAAACATATCGAAACATATGCCCAAGTTGTGGGTGAAACTGCGTATTCTACGTCGATGTTGGCCGTTGACCTTTTGAGGGGGGGACACTGCTCAACGTCACCTGGTTGACCTCGGCCCAGCCAGTTCCAGAACTTACGGGGTGAACTTGGATGACCTGACGAAGAGAAAGCTCTGCAGGGCAAGACTTTGACTTGTTTTGGTAACATCAGCCCTTGAAATTCTGTTGGAGACGAAGGATCCTGAAGGTGGAAGGCCAATGGATATCACCAGTGGCTGTCCGCACATTCCCGGGACCACGGGGTTCCTTTCTGAGGTCCAGGCTGTACCAGTTTCCGGACAAGGTGCGGCGGGGCTCACTTCTGGGTGCTGGGTGTCACCAGTTTGGCTGAGGTAAAGGATCACCCCCCCGAGTGAACTGATCATACCTAGGTGGGAACAGGAACTGGCCATGTGGGACACCATCTACTGGCAAACCCTGGCGTTGATGCTTGAGCGAAGACCAAAACAGCCCATACACCCATAGATGATTAGCCACTCCAATTATCCCTCCACGGGGTTTTCAACTAATGATTTTAACCATAGAATTACCATCTGTGATCCACTATGGAAATACCATGGCCACCTCTGAACCATGATCTATCATAGGTGGATCCTTACTGTTCATGGTTCCACAGGTGGCCATGGTTCTATCCTTCTATCATTGCCATGATCCACTATGAAATATCGATCCTATTATCATCTGTGATCCTTATTGTTCATGGCTACCCCTCGTTCCCCTATCATTTACCAGCTCGTTTTCCCTATAGTTTGATGTTTATTCACCACCATGAGTTGGTTGGTTAACTGCTTGACCCAACTCGCCATATAGATGCTATATATCCCCTACTATTCTTACTTATCATTCCCTATTATTAACCATTATAACCAGCTATAACCATTGGTTGGTTGGTTCTTACCCCCCATGTTCCTAGTATTGTTGCTTATTAATTATCCCCTATTATTAACCATTATTTAACCATTATAACCAGCTAGTGATCCTTCTTGTTCATGGGCCATTTGTTTCGCTGGTCCCTATTATTGTTGGTTGTTCTTCCCTATCATTAACCATTAGCCAGCTAGAAATCACCATCAACCAGCTATTCCATTATAACCAGCTATAACCATTGGTAATGATCAACCATTGGTTGGTTGTTAACCCCAACTCGCCTCATGGCTATGATCCATCCGAAGGACAGAGAGATCAGCCATGGACGCTCCACCGATCCACCTCCGAGGCCAAGACCTTCCTGCGCAACGAGCTGAACAGCGCCGCGGGCGCAGTGCTTTGGCGGCGACGCGTTTGCGCGGTGTTGGCCGGGCGCGGTTGGGCTACCGTGGTACCCACGGTGGTTGAAGCAGTGGGGTCGCCATTGGTGGTGAAGCTTAGGTTGGTTGAATGAGTTGAATGAGTTGAATGAGTTGAATGAGTTGAATGAGTTGAATGAGTTGAATGGATGATTCAATGGTTTTAGATGGATGGTTTTAGATTGGTGGTTTCATTGATGGCGATCATCAACTATGGATATCTATGGCTGTGGTGGTTGATTGCGTCTTAATTTTGGTAATGGTGAAGTGGTGTGAATGCACATCTATATAATAATGATATAACAAGGGTTGATGTGGTGGGTCATCATCAGCTAAAGATGAGAGGGATGTGACTTTCATGGTGATTTACTCAAGGGCTATTTGTTCGTGAAAAGATGATGCTACAACACAGTAAACATAGACTGTTTGTAGAGGCATGCAACCACAGTTTCGTTGTTCTTAGCTAAAGTGAGCAACCATATCGGACATCATTACGTCCGATGAGTAGGTAGCCTGATAGCTACTAAATGTATCCATATGTATGATTTTATATGATTGTTACATTCACATCTACATCGCAAACCCATTGGTTCCCACCGGGTCTAATGGCATTGAGGGCACCACCATGGCACATCCAGTTGGGATCATTTGGGCCAAGGTGATGCAAGCAGTGGAGGCTGAAGAGGCCATGATTCTACTGGACTTAGCGCCTCGGACTCCAGCGGAAATGAAACATGGCTAAGCATTATGAATGGATATATTAGGTTAATAGTGGTAAATTAATAGTGGTTAATAGTGGTTAATAGTGATTTAATGGTTAATAATAATGGTTAACAATAATTAACCATTATAACCATTGTTGATATAATGGTTAATAGTGGTTAACGATGGTTAAACATGGTTACTGTAATATATAGGAGTTAAGAATGGTGAATGATGCTGAATAATGGTTAAGAATGGTTAATATGCGCAGTATTCACCAACTGAGTGAGGGAGTTAAATCATTGATGCACAGTCTTCATTTCCAGCGCTAGCGATTGATCATCACTCACAATGACAAGATGGATACACGTCAAACTGCGAAGTTTGGCCAAGAATCCGACTGAAAATATCCATGGAAACTGGGATGGTTTTGGAAAGCAATCACCTGGGAAAATTTTGGCTAGTATCCACGAGGATTGTGCCCGGTTTGTATGGGAAGGTTTTTGCCTTTGGAATTTTCGACCAGGTGGGAACAGGTACAGCACAAGAGATAGGACGTTGACAGCTGGCAGAGCGGCGCCCATGGAGCCCGGAAGCAATGAACGGCACGGGTACTTGTTTGGGTTCTGAGAAGGCAAGGTGTGTAGGAACCATCCATCCATATTCGTATCTATCGCTATCTATCCTTATCGAAGCATATCCATCCATACCATCCATCCATGGATCTTGAGTAACGATCTGATTATCCACTCATCCATAATTTTGTACCCAACAACTTGGTGGTTTTCCAGCTACAGATCAGGTTTTTGGGATGTTTTAGGGATGCCCCCGGCAATGGCTATACCCGTCGTCACTGGATGGTTTCGCAAGGTGAGAGAGGACCAGGTGATGACATCAGTTGGTTCAAATGGCAGATGCCATAGACCTGGCACCGTAGTTTCAGTGATGTCGGATCCTATGTCAACAATATTTGGATCATTCCACTTGTAAGACTTTCCCACCAATCATCTCGATGGTCGCTTACGTTGGTCATCCTACAGACCCTTTCATGTGTGCTTAGGACAATGCGTTGTCTTTGAACTTTCCGCCCGCGATGCCGGCTGTGTTTGGAGGACTTGACTGTCCATGCGGCTAATCTTGGCCCAACCAAGCGTGAATGCAACGGGGGATGCTCAAATGTATCCTTTCATCACGAATCCAAGGAAGACAAAAAGAACACACCGACGCTACGTTTAGAGAACGCTTGGCCCACGAACACAGCAACATCGTTTCAAGGCAGCCGATACATCATCATGACCCACGCCCAGCACCGCTGCTTCATGGTGGGGCTTTCACCTGACGCCAGGTCTCGATGCTGTTGGCAGGTCTGGTGTCGCCCACCCTGCTGAACCTCTCCTACTCGGCGTTGCACCTGTGGGGCTCCCAGAGCCGTGGCTGGGTGGCTAGGGATGAATGTGGGACCCCCAGATTCACCAAGGATATGACGGATGGACGCCCTCAAGGATATGGTAATGACGGAGGTCCAGATGCCTCAAGGATATGAAAATATGCGAATCTGGTTGAACCTTATGGTGTTGAGTGATCCGCCACGCCTGCAGATCATGAGCCAATGCTGGGCACGGCTGAGGCAAAACCTCATGGTGGTGCTGCCAATGCTGCTGTTGTTTGGGGCCCAGTTGGTGCGGGCTGCGGTGCTTGAAGGACAACCATGGAGATGTTGGCTGCACCCATCTGACGGTTGATTCTGTTGGATACGCATATTGAGGGAAACCTGCATCTTTACGAGGTGGGAGCTCATTTAACCCCAAAAAATCCTGGATAGTCGATGGTGGAATTTTTGGGAACCCCAAACTCCAAGGACTTGATTTGCGAGTTGTGGTCACTGCAATTGCAGCCACCAGCCTGCCTTTGACATTGCTTGTTCCCCACCTGTGATTTCAGAAACTCCTGGCCGTCGGGTGCGAATTTCTCAATGACTTGCAGGGTCATGGAAACCTACTAGAACTAGATAGAACTCATGAAGCGGGAGGGCTAGCCAGTCCAGGTATCGTTGCCCAGGATTTCCAGATGCCAATGTGCTTGAATTATGCTGAAGGGTGTCCATGACTGGTCTATACCCCTCAGGTATGGGCTGTTTCCCAATGGAAAACCGACCATTCTCTCGGGATGGTTGGGGTCCTCGCAGCTTCCTTCAGGTGTGGCTGGGCTTCATATCAGGACTATGGCAGCTCTTGTTCCTCGGCGATGGTTAGTCTAGAGTCGAGCAAGATGAAAGGTGTGACGGCATGCACCTAGGGGCAAGGCCAACACACAGACACCGACAAATAACAAGGATTGACAAGGTCTACACATGCTGCGGGGTTGAACGATGCATGTGATAAGAGGAGAATGTCACCTGTGAGCCCAGCTAGATTTACCCAATCCACTAGTTCGTTGATGATGCGCTATTGATCTATTGCTAGTTCTGATCCTGTGTGACTACCAATCGTTTGGCTGGCTAATATTCAAACAGTGCTGGCTTTCAAAGTGGCTCGCGTGATGAACTGACAGAAACCATCGTGTACGACCGCCAGAAATGGCTTTGCTTCCACAAGACACATGCTTCGACCTGGTCACATTCATGCTCCTTCAATGGGCCCCTGAGAGGTGAACCCCCCAACCACTTCAATGTTTCTTGCTATTTTTCCGGACCTCGCCCGAATCAACCATGGATAGTTGAGGCTTTATTTTAACCTATGGATCCTATGAATCCTATGGTTGATTCTGGTGGTTTCACGTATGGTTAGACCTGCCGAACCTTTGGGAGGGGTAGCTGTTCAGGTTCCATTCCCACGATGACCTTCTGGGTGCAGGCGGGGACCACCAGGCAACGACCGTTCGGTAAGCGAAGTAGTGGAACAGAATGGAATTGTTTAAGAACTGGCTGGTGGTTTCACACCTTTTTTTCCTCTAGTATTACTGGTTGGTTGGTTGGTTGGTTGGTTGGCTGGTTGTGTCAACATGTACATGCACACCCACACTTCGTGTACCTCACATTGAGTCATGGTGAACTTTACCTTTGGCTCAAGGCCACATGAGGAAAAGACTTCTGCTGACTCAGAGTGAACTTCAGGGTTGAGCCTGAGTGTGTTGGGTTAGAACTTCTGGTGACTTCCTGGTAGGTAAGTATCTGGGACTTCAATACTTTGATATGGTAGCGGAGCCCTGCAACGACAGGGACTCCTAGGAACTTCAACAAAGAACTTCTAGGTCTAGGTGTACATACTTCGGTTTGTAGGACTTAGCCAGAATGGCTGCCATAGAAGGAGACTTCGGAAATGTGAAACTCCCACTTCCCAAGCCATTCGATGGCAATCCCAGCAACTGGGAAGAATGGGAATGGAACTTCAGAATATAATTGTCCATGTTCCAAGCCAATGTAGTTGACTTCTTAGATAGAGCCCAAGCATCGGCAGCTGTGATCGATGACACTTCCTTTCAGAATGGAAATGTCACACCACAGCAGCTGCAACAGATGGTTACGTTCAGTAGGAAACTTCACTACTTGCTTGCAAACTTGTGTACAGGATCAGCTCGACTTCTGGTTCGCCAGAATGCTGGTGGAAATGGCTTTGAAACATGGAGACTTCTTTCTCAGCGTTTTGCACTGCCCGATGCCAGTAGACATGTGTCACTTCTCACAAAGATACTTGACTGGAAGTTCAACACACAGACCTTTGAACAAGACTTCAACGCATGGGAAACAGTGAAGAGTAAGTACGAGCAGCAGACAGGACAGGCACTTCCAGACAGCGTGCTTGTGGCCACACTGATGAACAAGACTTCAGGACCACTTCAGCAACATCTTCGGTTGAATGCTGGAAACATCAACACGTTTGAACAGGTGAAGCAACTTCTTGTTCAGTACTTCAGATCGAGACATATCTTGAACACACCGGACACTTCGGGTCCCATGGACATAGGAGCACTGAAAGGCAAAGGAAAAGGTAAGAACAAAGGAAAAGGAAAGATGAACTTCAACCATTGGTACTTCATGAAAGGAAAAGGTTACAACAAAGGAAAAGGAAAAGGAAACTTCAAAGGTGTCAAAGGCAAAGGAAAAGGAAAGCAAGCGCCCTTCACTTCAAGTAAAGGAAAAGGTAAAGGCAAAGGAAAAACAGGTGCAGGTAGCTCTACTTCGGTTGTTTGCTACAACTGCGGAATGCCAGGACACACTTCTCGTGAGTGTAGAGTTCAAAGAGTCAATGCGCTTGAGGACACTTCAGAGAGAGCATGGGCTGATACCCCATGGACTTCAGAGACAGCATGGGCTGATACCCCATGGACTGATGGATGGACTTCAGAGTATGACCCAACTTACTTCGGTGAGTATGACGGTTCATGGAATGATGAGTACTTCATTGGAAATGTAGGATATGATGATTGGACTTCATGGGATGACTGGACTTCATGGGATGATTGGTCTTGGGATCAATCTTGGACTTCATGGACCGGTGATGAGCTCAGTCTGCCCAGTGTGGGCACTTCGGTACCACAGCAGGAAGCACAGGCCGGAACTTCGGCTCAGGCAAGTGGACTTCCACCCACTGGCTCAGGAAGCCAGGGAACTTCAGCTCAGGTCTCAGCAGTTGTGGCTGAGCCCCCAGGACTTCGACGTCAAGAGAGCCCTAGAGTAATCCATGGTACTTCTAGGAATGTGACTTCAACCATGATGTTGGCTGCACTCACTTTGAACACTTTAGGAGTAGGAACTTCTGTGTTGGTTGGACCAGTTTCCACTTCTTTGAAGCCCCAACATCCTGTTGATGATGTGACCAACTTCCAAACTTTGGAGAGTGTAGGACTTCCTCATCTCTCACTTCCCGATTTCTCAGACTTCATGATGCATCAACACTTGTTGGTTTCATCAGCTGTCGACACTTCATGGATCTTGTTTGACAGTGGTGCTGCGGCACACTGTTGCCCAAAGAACTTCGCACCGG
>VSDK01012950.1:664851-723987 GCA_009767595.1 Symbiodinium kawagutii | reverse complement strand
CACGGTGGTGGACTTGTCATTCCGACTTCGAACCCTTGAGGATCGACAAGGACTTCAGGTTGGGCCGCCGCCCAACTTCACTCGTTTGGACGAGGTTGTCCCAGGGTACACACCTGGGGTACTTCTTCTGCACGTGGGTCGACTTCTCTTCGACTTGGTGAAGATCCCATTCAGGTGGACTTACCACTTCTGCAGGCACAACTTCAGGGTGTTGGCAGCATTGGCTGCTGTTTTGGCACTTCGTTGGCTTCGCAGGTAGCAGACTTCACTTCGATCCAAGAAGAGATGATGGTGATCGTGCAGTTCCTGGGTGTGACAACCCACACTTCAGTGTGCATCTATGGCAGGACAACTTCTCACACAGCTTCTGGGAAGGAATCGCCACTTCAAAGCGTTGTATACGCCAGAAGAGCGCCACTTCTTTACTGCCATCTATGAGACTTCAATGGTTGGTCAAATGCCACTTCGGGCTCCAGAGCAGAGGTGGCAATACACACCTCACTTCTTTGTGATGGTGCCTGCAACTGCACTTCCAGTTGCACCTTCAAGGATGCTGCAAGTACTTCAGAGCGTGGGCCTGGAACTTCAGCCATTCTACGGGCAACAGTGCAACTTGCACTTAAGTGCCCGAACTGCAATTCTTTTTGCAGCATGGGGTGCTTGGATGCACCTTCAATCACTTCATGGCCGACGACCAACTTCAGTTGAAGACATGTACTTCAGAAGCCCAATGGTTCTGGTATGTTTCAAACTTCTTCAGGACAGAGTTTGGAACATGTTGCAGAGTGGAGAGGTGAACTTCTGGAATCGTGTTTACCAGGATTATCACCTTCATGTCACTTCGGGACATCTACTTCTGCAGCCTGACGAACAGGCCACTGTTCGATACTTCACCTTCGGTGGCATGAGGTTGAACTTCAGTGAGATCGCAGTGGGACTTTTCAGGTCATGTCCCACTCATCGCTCACTTCACCCTTCGACAGGACACGTGAGGTTTATGCATCAATTTGCTGGAAGACTTCGCACTTCGTTGGTGACCCCAGACCATCAAGACTTCAGAGTACCATCAGAGTTGGTACTTCAGTTCAGGCGATCAAGACTTTGAACTTCAAGACTCAGCTGAACTTCAGATGGTGAATTCAAACTTCAATGAGCTTTTGATGCATGATTTAACTTCAGAGTTTTGTGGTCGACTGACTTCAATGTCACTCAGTCATGATCACTTCAGAACTTCTTTTTGTAAAGAATTCGAGAACCTTTTGCAACTTCAAGTTGAAAATGCAACCAACTTCAAGGACACTTGGTTTGGCTAGTCAACTTCCAATCCTTTTGTGTGAAGCACTGCCCACCGGTAGCAGTACTTCAAGGGAGCGTGTCAACATGTACATGCACACCCACACTTCGTGTACCTCACATTGAGTCATGGTGAACTTCACCTTTGGCTCAAGGCCACATGAGGAAAAGACTTCTGCTGACTCAGAGTGAACTTCAGGGTTGAGCCTGAGTGTGTTGGGTTAGAACTTCTGGTGACTTCCTGGTAGGTAAGTATCTGGGACTTCAATACTTTGATAGGTTGGTTGGTTGACTTGCGCATATTTTTCATAGAGGTGGTTCAACCACCAACTACAGACCAAAGTGATCATAGTGATCATAGTCCTAAGTCCTGTTACCAATCGGCGATCGTAACCAGAATCATTAGTGGCTCTTGAACCACCATCAACCATCAGTCAGCTTCTTAAACACATTAACATACATTAACCAGCAATACTCAGTTTCTTCTTCTTGGTCCCGACATCATTCGTCGCCAAGTCGGTTTTGATGCCTTTGAGTGACACTGCCAGGCTCAGTTAGTCTTCGCCATCTTCCTGGGCCTTTGCAACGGCGCGGGGGGTTTGGCACCTCCGGAGTCCACACTGGGCACACCCAGGTTGCTGACACTGGGGGAGCCGATGGTGAAACGAAGCTTTTCCCCAAGACAGGGACACAACTTGCCCAGCGAATTGGATCTATCACTAACCAAGGATCAAGAGTTTATCCAAGGCAAGCATTCAGGATTGTCAACCATTGCTGGTTACTTACTCGGTGTTCATTGTGTTAGTTCTCGCCTGCAACTCAAATTAGTCGTCCATGACAATGACAATGGTATTTACATGTATTTACCATCGATTCATTGGGCAACTGATGGTCAATGTGACCTGTTGCTTTGCCATAAAAAATCTAACCATCAGTCCTGTTTAGCCTTAGTTGAACTCATCGAGATGGCGAGAGAGAGAGAGAGAGTCCTGAATCAACCATCAGTGACAACCATGATACAGCAACTACTTGCTATCCTACTTGCTATCGCCATGAAGTTATCATCCCATCCTTCACCATTGATCCGCTTCATCTCCATCCATGAGCCAAGGATCTTCACCTATCTTCACAATTCATGGGGTCACCGCAACGATGGCGGGCAGCTCGCAGCGTTCCAGGCATGGTGGCGCGCAAGATCAGCATGGGCAAAGAGGCTTTGGACGTGTCTCAACTGTGGGAGCTGGAGACATCCGGGTGGGCGGTTGCTGGTTGGTTAAGGTGGGTTGAGGTTGGTCAAGGGTGGTGAATGGTGATGAATGAGCTTAAGTAACCAACAAGAAATAGCAGCTGAGCTGGCTGATTGGTTGGATGGTCAATGATGTAAGGACTTTGTTTGGAAGTAATTATCCTGTAGGACCAGGTGCCTTTTTGTGTCAGAAAAAGGGGTGACCCAAATCGATGTTTCCGCTGTTTCAAGAGTAATGATGTTCGGATATTTTTCTTTGCCAAGTTGCGCGGGCGTATATTGCCATCATGCCTTATTATTGAACCAAACTGATACATGCTGATGGTTCGGGTTAGGTGACGATGGTTTGAATAGAATCTCATCATGGCACCCCAACAAACGATACATCTCACGGAGATTTGGCTGTGAAGAACTCCGCGGCAACCTAACGGTGTTTACGTAGCGGATCCTCCAAGCTTCATGGGTGGATCCCTCGAGAATCAGCTCAAATGATCAATTCGAAGAGGTTTCCACCGGCAATTTTTGAGCTAAGCTTTCTGTTAGGAAATAGACAAATACACGGTACGTGGTAAATTTCTATGTCCGTTGCTTGTTACTCCCTATGATTGAGAATTATTGGCCACTATCAGAGAGCCCTCATTCAGCAATATTTATCAGCGTTAAGCATCATTGGTTATTATCAACCGCTGTGAGCGATTGCCAACCATCAGTATTTCCTTCCAGGATTCACCACCATGAATGTCATGTCAGTGATGGTTAATGTTGGCTAATTAATGATGATGGTCAATTGGTCAATGATTTAGTGATGGTAAACGATGGTCAATGATGGTTGGAAAATAATGGCTTGATAAATCATGGTCAATGATAGTCCTGAACCAGCCAGCATATCAATCATTAGTTTTGTCGCTTCCCCGCAGTTTCTCAGCTTCAGAAAGCCCGGTCCACGCCGGTCGAGGCTCGGTGTGCAAAGGGTGGGATGATCCTTCTCCAAGAATGGTTGGCTTTGTTTGGTGTGTTGGAAATCGATCACATTGGATCATTTGCTTTGGAAATTGGCGGCTGTTTCAAGTTTTATTCTGTAAACTCATCGAATCTGAATGGTGCTTTATGGAGCCCCCCCTCCCCTGGACCGCAGGCCCCTCATTTTCCAGTTTCACTTGGATCTCGGCTTGCGCCGCGTGGCTGCAGAAGTTCACTGGTCGAGTTGTCGCTGGTATTCGCAGACCTCCTTCCACTGTCGTGTGCATCAATGCTTGACAGTGCTAAGTTAGCTAAGCATAGCTGAGCACAATCTAAGCGCATCCAAGTTGAACTTCAAATTTTCAGCATTTCCACGTGAATGACAGTTGTGAGAGAAAGCTGTAGTGATGAGCGGCGCACCTGTAAGGGACGGGAACACCCCCATTCCCACATGGTTGCAACCAACCTGAATGGGTGTCCTGTAAGAGATTGTTTTTATCCACGGTACTGATGGATATTGTTAGTACAATCACCCATTTGCAACAAGCATAAGGCGGTGACTTGCCAGGTCAAAGCCAACATAGCCAACCCCTGCGCTTGTGGGGCCTTGCTGCGTCAACAACCTTCGTTTGGATGGGTTTTCTGGTCACCATTGGTGAGATCCATCTCACCAGGCAGCACCTCAAGCTGTGAAATAAATGCCGAAGGGGTGGTTTATGGCGTCCTGGATCTCCCATTGTATCATCAACCATCATCAATCATAGCCCTTCAGTAGCCATCCTGAACCATGATTGATCATTGTATACTTGACCATTATTCATCGTCATCATCATCGTCATCGTCATCGTCATCGTCATCATCATCATCATCATCATCATCATCATCATCAACAACCGTCATTGGCCACTACCCATCATCAGTACAACCGTCATCGACCATTCTGCCCCATCATCAACTCAACAATGAATCATTACCAAGTGCCATGAACCATGACTAGCCACTATCAACCAAGGTCAGCCCCAACCAACCACTACCAACCCCATATCCAACCATGGTAGAACCATCCCTTCCCAACATGTTTCCCACCTGCCGAGGTCCCGCCATGGTCTTCAGCGCCCGCCTTCGGCAGAAGTTGCTGCGCGGCACGACCTACGCAGCAAGTGGTGTGGCGGTGCTGGGGCTCGGGCAAGTCGCGAAGCTGCGATGGCAATACGAATGCCCAGGTGGGGAGGGGAAGGGGCAACCATTGAAACTGAGGGTTGTCACTTATCAACTAATAAGCATTGAACCAAGTAGTTGAGGGATGTTGAGGGAAAAACCCGCCAACTAAGACGCAGAGACACAAAATCAAGCACATCAGGCAAAACACGAAGCGGCAAAAAGCAGCAACATATTGTGTTTGTAGAATGCAAGGTGCCGCAAAAGCGAAGAGAAACCATGAAGGCAACAAATTTGCGGACCAGGAGGAGTTGTTCGGCTCGAAGATGTCCTGAAAAATCGACAGGGGTCTAGAGGCAAAGCCAGTTTGTTCATGCCGTGCGGCATGTGGGCAGTCCATGGCAGTCCTTGCCAGTTCAGAGGGAACACATTTTGGCATGGCCGAGGTATAATAGTCGAAAAGGATGCCTAAGAGGTTGAGAAGTCACGATGGGCGCCCAGTTAGTCAACCATTGCCATTGCAGGTTGTTGTCTGAATACCTTGGCGCTGATGGTTGCCTATCCTGATTGTTGACATCATCCAACCACTCTACGCGCGTATCTGTGTATATGTTTTTGTTACATTGCATGTGTGTTTGTTGCAGTGCCCTATGATTGATGTGAAACATTCACCAACCATTGGGTAGCAATCACTTTGGACCATCGATGCAGTTGGGATGGTTGGCTAAAGACATCAACTGTAGGTAATGCCACTAAGATTCAAATTATAGTTACCATTCTCAACCACCATTACCATTCCCATGATATGGTGCCACTGTTGGCTAGTGATGTTGGTTGATAAGCTATTCAATATATTTGCCAATATTTGCCAAAAGCATTGACCATCATGAACCTTTTCAATGAAGCATCAGCCAACCATCAGTTCACCATCGGTTCACTGTCAATCAACCATGGCCATCAATTCACCATAATTCACCATAATTCACCATCAATTAGCCATCAATTAGCCGTCAATTAGCCAGCAATTAGCCATCAACGAACCATCACGATGGGTAATTCATTAGGCTAGTGATGGTGAATTCCGTACCCATCCCTAACCACCGCCGAATTTCACCATCACCAAGCCATCACTATCCACCAGCCAGGCGAGCCGTTGGGCCAACGGCACGGCCACGCAGGAGGCGCCTTCCAAGGCGAGTGGGGCCGCGGCCGCCGGGGCTGTTCGTTCACCGGGGCCAGTGATGGTTGGTTGGATGCGGTTGGTGGGTGGCAATGATCCATGATGATGGTTAGTTGTAGGGATGGTTGGTGGTTGGTTAATAAGCCTTAATAGGCAACAATAGTAGGGATATAGCATCTATAACTAGTGGATCATCCATGATGATGGTCAGTTGTAGTGGTTGATTAGTGGCGAATCCATTGCTGTGCTAGCTTTTGGGGTCAGCGAGGTGCCAAAAGGCTTTCTGGAAGGATGCCCAGAATGGATTAGAATGGTAATTTATGGTGGTTGAATATGGTTCATCATGATGGTACATCATGATGGTTCTCGGGATTGTGACATGCTGAAAGGTCAATGATCTTGCTGATGTTCAATGATGCCCATCCCTGGAGGAAAGCCTTTGAAGCTTCTCTTCGTAGGCGATTCCATCGCAGTGCTTCGGCAGCGCGTGTAGTGTCCTACTGGCGACCAGGGCATCTGGACGTAGACCTGGGCAGCAAGTGCCACCACCGCGGGTCCAATCTAAATGGCGAAGGTACCAGGCAGTGACACAATCACATCATTCGGGAGAATTGCAACCATTCTCATCAGCAACCAGCAGCAGCAACCAGCCATCATTCAGCAACAACCAGCAATTTGACCATCGTTTACTGCCGCAACCGTTGAACCATCACTGAGGTGGGAGTGGGTGCCCAAGTGGCTGCTCCCTTGCAGGCGGGTGTAGGGTGCAGGCTGACGGTGAAGTCACCGGGTTCATCAGCGATGAAAGCCATGGAAGGCGTCAACCAACATATGGAAATCGATGAATCTATGCTGGCTGGTGGCTAGTGTTGACAAGTGGTTGGTTGGTTGGTTGGTTGATTGGTTTGTTTGTTGGTTGGTTGGTTGGTTGACTAACTAATACCTTTCCTAGGGGTTGTAACCGCCAACCAGTAGGGTTTGATCATTTGGCTACTCACATGGTTGTTTTTCATGTTATTTGGTTGCATTCTGGTTGAATGTTCATTTTCGAATGCAATCTGTTTGGTGGCGCACAATGTCCAATGATGATTGAGAGTGGAACTATCAGTTGCCGGTAACGGCCATTCATCACTAGAAGTGCTGGTCATTAACCCTATGCCCATCATCGCGGTTCATGTTGGAGGAGGAAAGTTCACCGGCACGACCCCATTATATAGACCGTGGTTGATATTCTTTGACGGTTATGAAAGAAGCAGAAGCACGATTCACAATAGTGGTTCATCTCACGAAGAATGGTTATGACTGGTTATCGACAACAAGTATCAAACATGTTATATAGACGATATTGGCATTCTTCCCATTCTAGTGTCACAGTTAATACGACGATGGCGATAATGAAACTATTGGTTTGGGACCATGGACACAACATCTCCTCTTGGCATCGTTAGCATCATCATTCTTCCTAGCACTTATTAGTAGCCCATCTTTGCATATAGGCATTACCAAGATGGTTGGCACAGCACCATTAGCCGTTGTTAGCAAGCTTTCCCTATGGAACTGACATTGTTAGCCAGTAATCATTAAATCTGCTTTTCTTGGCTTGTAATCCCATTAACATCCATTTCTTCTTGTGGAAGGCAAGCCGTTGGGACGCCCCGGCAAAAAATCCATTGACAATCAATCATCCACCGATTCCCCAACGATAAGCTATAGTTGACGATCTTTATTTAGTGGACATCCTTAGCAACCAGAATTATCAAACACCACTTGTTCACCATCACTACCTATTGAATAGCGATGGTTGCTGAATATTGGCTGATGGCCGCTTGAAAAGTCAACCATTGACCATTCACCAACCATACTTAACCAACTTATATAACCATACTTACCCAACTTCACCATACTTTACTTAACCATTAACCAACCATTAACCAACCAACCAACCAACCAACCAACCAACCAACCAACCAACCAACCCTTTCCACTAGCCTTCCTGACCCTGGATCCGCAGCGGGTGCCATGGGTTCCATGGCTTAGGCCGCCTGCGCGGCGCGCCTCGCGAAGCTCCAGCGGCGGCCCGTGGAGTGGCGCACCATCGCGGCCAACGGCGCGGACGTGCGCGAGCTGCACGAGCTCCTGGAACCAGCAGGAGCGCATGGAGCGGAGCTGGGAGCTGGGAGCTGCATGGAGCTGCTGAATCAGATTGGATGTGAGTCATGGAATTGCCATATTAGGTGACTAGATTTTAGGATCATATTTTGAGATTGATAACTCGATATTTGCTGTTAAAGGTGTTAATCATAGTACGTCTGGTATATTTCGAAGATGTTCAAAGGATCATTGAATTGAGGATGATAATGGAAGAGAAGAAAAGATGTAGGAATAGAATCATGGATAAGAAAAAAATAAAGAAAAAGAGAGAGAGAAATAGCACAATAGAACAGAAGAGAATAGCACAAAGAGAAACAGAAAGAGACAGGGAGAGAGAGAAGGAGCGAGAGAAAGTTGGGATATGTTGAGAATATGTCGGGATGTCAAGAAAGGAGAGGATGGTTAACACTAAAAAGTTGCTGATGTTTTTAGGTGTCATAGCCACATGCCAGCTTGTGGTGAAGGGATGGCGCTGTGGGGTCTGTCAAGCAGCCAGGAAGCAATGGCGAGGCTCAGGTGGGGTTCCCAGGACACTGGAGGTTGCAGCGGGTGCGCGGCTAACGAAGTGGTTGGAAACCCGGGCGCGCCTGGGCTTAGTGACCAAACCCTCAAAACAGCTGGGTTTATGAAGCGACCTTCGCCGAAATGGCACCGCAAAGCTCAAGACTACAGCTGGTTGCAAGTCAGGGCGTATGAGTCAAGATAAAAGCCTTCATAGGGCGGTTTGCTGAGGGTGTTTAGGCATCAATTGCCACGGCATCGTGCATCCTTTGGGAGAGAGTTGGTGGGCACACCAATCATTTGCCATTGCTTTTTGACCATTATTTTCCCAACACTATAAACTCTTCATTAACCCCTTTTTCAACTAATGTGGTCCCCTAGTATGAAGCTTAATTCATCCTAGTATTAGCCGTTCAATGACCCCCATCTCAAACAATATGAAGCGTCATTCACCTCTACCAATCGCTAGGTGGTTGACCTGGGTTTCGACATTGCTGTAGTGCTGTGTGGCGTGAACGATGGCAAGAAAATTTGGCAAGGCGGTCATTGGGCACAGGAGATTGCTTGGCGTATGGGTCAGTCTGGTCAGTGTGGTGAGTACGGGGTAAGTGTAGCATTTAATGAAGGGTAATGTCATGAGGAATAGTGGTTAACAAATCATTCAAAACGGTAGATTAGGTCTAATCATCGGTTGGATAGTGTCCGATTGACCCACTGGTGGTGCTTCACAGATTGGTGCAGATGCAGTTGTGAGTTGCCACCTGCCACCTTCAATCCTGATCAACTGATGAAATTCGACACCTGCCATCTTGAAACATGCTGTTTATGGGATGGTTACCATGCGATAAGCGCTGAACATCCTGAACTTTGAGTGGCGACGGCCAGGGTTTTGGTCGCTCCCAGATGTGGAAGGGGTCCAACGTCCAAGGAATATCAATAAGATGTGAGGGTTACACAGTCGTTGACGATCTGGTCAATTTATTGTCAAATCACCCTTCTTTGGCTGGTTTCCAGCCCATTCTTTTCTTGTTGATCACTTGTCTATATACAGTACTGGTTGACTTTGGATGATGTCCACATAATCATGGATTGTGACATTCACCCAGATGACGGTTTACCTAATCGTTCTTAGGTTACATCGTACAAATGTCACCCCTGTACCAACCAAACAAGTCGTCTATCAACACAATTACCCGTCGGTTTTAACATGTATCAGCATGTATCAGCATGTATCAGCCATTGACACCCATCCTTATACTGGATTTTCCCCTACATAGATATTGTGTTTTTAGCTTCCAGTTTAGTTTGCCAGAGGGTGGCTTGAGCCATCATTCAGCAGCCTTAACAACCTCAACGGATTCACCAGCACCTCTTCGTTCCAGGCCGATGGCCCTCCCATTTCAGAGAGGAGCCGGGATGGGCGGTGGCCAATGACCATGGATCACACGACATCCTGGGATGGGCGGCATGACTTCTTGGCTCATGTGACACCGAGGATTGATTTACCGTGGTGAATTTTTCGAAGGATGCCGGATGTGTTGCCAGTCATGCAAGGAGTGTGAATCAGAGTGAAGACATGGATGGCCCCGGAGTGAAGACATGGATGGCCCAGCCCAAGCCTGAGCTATGACCTGACCCACAGCCGATGTCCAATCGAAATAGGTGGTAGCCGACACGGCATGGCGCATGCCATGACTTCAATCGTGCTAGTTCATTTTGCAGATCTCTGCATCCTGCAGCGGCAACATCAACATCAACATCACCAACGACTAGTTGTTGATGGTCGAGAGTGGTAATCTGCTGGAAGTCTCAGACGCGATGCCAACATGATTTTTCAACAGTCATCATCACGCATTAATGGCCATTACTGATTAGCTGTGATGATCTAAGCCTCTGAATTTTCATGATCAACAATTGTAAATGAACAATGGCATTGCGGCATTGCCATTATCAACCATCGGGATTCAACCAGCCCCCCCATTACCCACCCTCATTGCCGTTCACCATGGCATTCATCCACAATAACGACCAAGATTGACCGGTATCAATCACCATTGGCCATCAGTAACCATGATGAACTAAGATCAGCCATCATTAAAATTCATCATCTTTCAACCATGATCACTCAACCATCATCGTTCAAACATCATATTTGCCATCATTAAGCATCGCTAACCGACCATTCGCCATCTTCAACCAGGATTGACCCGCATCAGCCAGTATTGCTAAGTAAAGTAAGCAGTGTTGACATTCTTACCCATCGTAAACCGCAAGAACCAACTGAAGCACCAGCCAAGATTGGTTGACAAATGCCAACTCTCCACCAACCTACCCACCAACCCACCAACCTACCCACCAACCCACCAACCAACTATTCGCCATCATGGGATCCTAAGCCACCTGGGGACGGCCATCTCCCAGCCATCCCAAGCCATGGCGCTTCACCCATGGCCATCCACTGGACAGAGGACCTGGCCCGGCTCTGCAACACCTTGCGACGAGCAGCGCCCGAGGGCGTCATCACGGTGCCCAACCTGCTAGGCGCGGATCCAATGCGGATGGCTTGGCGGTACACGGCTGGTTCATGGGGTAACTGAGACGGGGATGGATGAAGTTGATGATTGATGATGAGTGACTGATTGATAATGATTGATGATGAGTGACTGATTGATAATGATTGATGATGATTGATGATGATTGATGATGATTGATGATGATGGGTGATGATTGATGATGATTGATGATGAGTGACTGATTGATGATGATCAAAGTTACCTTGAGTAGGGTAAGTGAGACAGATGGTGAAGCTGTTGACTTGAGTTCAATTTGGCAAGTGCCTGTGAGACAGGGATGGGTTAAGCTCCAAGACTCTTGGCTGACAATGCCTTCAGCCAGGCTATTCCCACACTCATTCGTGGGCTGTTTGCTGGGGAGGTGTGGTTTCAACCCAGGCATCCAAGATGGCAAGGTGAAAGGGAACTGAAACCTGGCTGGTCGATTGTGAATATGTGCATCACATTGACCAGTAAGGGATTAGTTACAACTCACCTACTGGGAGCAAGCCATTCACCAACACGCACAGGGTAGGGTGTAGAACTTTTCATTGCTGCACCGCGAGTGGCACCAAGCAACAAGATGGGTGTTTCAATGCGGGGGTGCCCAAATAAGCGTACAAGTACATCGATGGGAGGCCCAATTTATGTTGACCCATATTGGTGGTGTTGCGCGTTCCCCCTCGAAACCGATCATGCCTGCGACCAAGGCATCATTCATCACCTGCTATCCTGCATATAGCATTATATAACTGGTTGGTGGTTCTAAGATGTTCTAAGCATTTTTGATTTTCCCTTGTATTTACATATGGTTGGTTGCTTGACTCATCTTGAGGGGTTGAAACCACCAACCGGATAACCATTGCCAACCATCAACCCAGCCTGGGTCAACCGCTACCACATCAACTACTACTGACCAAGCACTGAACCTCACGGTGAGCTTTGCATCCTGGCTCCCTCAGGCCACGTGGAAGCACCGCTCTTTCAGCTCTGGCCCATGTGTCATTTGGTAGATGCCCCTTGGTGCGGTGTGGGCGGCCACCGAACTAGTAGTAGCAAGTGGTTACGTCATGGTCATTCAATGGTTAATGGTTCAGTAGTGGAATAGGGTTTATGGTTAGAGCACTGCGGCTGCGAATGGAAGTACATTTGTTACATGGCCACAGTGAACAGGTTTTGTCAGGGATGGTTGCACTGGGCTGTGGCTTCCAGGATTCGAAGACATGGCCGGCCTTGAAACCAAGACGGTGGCATCGGGGCCCTGCTAATCCCTGCCGTAGATACTTAGTAGATGAGCTGGATCCCATAGTTGATTGCAACTGGGACCAGAGTGTTCTATGGCCAGAGGTGCGCAGGTGTAAAGGATTGCTAAACGGAACAATCAATCCAAAGTTCCTGGGTGACGAGTGCAAAGACAGCATCCATCACCACTTGGCCAATAGAGGACCTGTACAAGAATGGTGTGACATGGGACTTCCAGCATTATTTGGCAGAGATCTAGGATAGAACCAATCCACAATACTCGGCCTGGAGGATGCTCAAATGTTTCTCCATTCTTCTCTTCCCCAAGTGAGCTTTTGCTCGCTGGAAATGCTGGTATTGTGGGTGATTGTGTCGGCATTCGCAATGCGTTCGGAATCTACAGTATCTACCTGCGGGATTTGGATGAACACCTGCCGGCCAAGATAATTAGATAAATTATGACGCGGGTACCCCACAACCATCCAAGCTCTTTTTTTGGGGGGAGCAACATTTTTACATAGTTGATTCATGTTTTGGGTAGCGACCCATCATGTCTGGACACGCCCAGCTCGTGCACCGCACCCTCAAAGCTTGCATGGGTTGGGTGGGGCACCCCATTCACCCCAATGGATTGAACCAGATGCCCTAATGGCGCCGCACCTTCGCTTCACATTGCTGCCCTGCGTTGCCATTATGAACCAATAGATGGCTTTTTGGGCACCATGGAACCTCCTGTGGAACCTTCTGTGGAACCACCGGTTGAACCACCTCTGGAACCTCCTGACCCTCCTCCTGAACTCAGGTCCTTTTCGACCAATTTGAATCCCAAAAGATGGCACTGGCAGAGCGAGGGGCGGTAAGGCGCAAATCGCGGCTGCAGTGTGGATGCAGCTCCAAACTTGTCCATGGCAAAGCTCCCAGAACTTCTGAATGGGATCCTCTCTTTTAATACGGTACTAGTTGGTGGTTTTAAAGATCTTAAGCGGTTGTTGTTCCAATATTTGGAATAGTTGTTTGAATATCTGATCATTATCGGGATGGCTTCCAGCCACTAACCAGTGTATAGATCGTGCATTTCTATTTGTGTCATGGCAGGCGCACAAGAATATTCGTATGGAAGAATTTCTGGAGAGACATGGAAGTTTGCAGAGGTTTGCTCTGCTACTGCGTGGGTAGATCTCCTATCCTCACATTTGCGGTAAAACGTGTCAAGTATCACCGTGCAAGTCCTTTTGGCCCAAGCACGCTTGCCACAATTTGCAGGTGTTTGCACTGTTCTTTGCCCCTTTTGGCTGCAATGGCACTGAACCGCATCGTGGTCGCACTGCTGTTCTGTTGTGCGTCAACCTGGGCCGCTCCGTCACATGAGTTGCGTGGAGCCAAAGGGAACGTGACTGCTGCACAAAGCTCAGTCCGATCATCTTGGCAACACATGGGGTGCTGCAATGGTTGCCACACTGCCTTTTGTTCCCCTCAAAGTGGCAGTTGTTATGACCAAAAGGGCAAGGACTACTACCTGGAATGCGCTGCAGGAAATTCAGCTCATGAGGCTCATGCTGACTGTTGCAGCTCGTGTTCTTCATATTGCTCCCCCCAGAGTGGAAGGTGCTACGACTCTAAGGGAAAAGACTATTATTTGGAGTGCATTCCTTCTGGACCAAGCGGGAACTTTGGCACCAACGTCGGAGACTGGGAACAACTGGCGGGTGAAGCATGCACACAGCCAGACGAGTATCAAGTCTTCTATGGCATCTCTTCACGCACAGAGTGCAAAGAGAAATGCGAGGATCGCAGTCAGTTTCCATGGTGTCGATCGTTTCAGTTCAGTACTGCTAGCGCCTCTTGTGGCTCCAGTAGCATGTGCAAGTTGCTGGGCGTTTGTGCGGATGTTAGGCCAGATGCTTGTTGGGACTACTACTTCATCGATTGAGCGGTCCTGGAGGGGTTGCAAGTTTTAAGCAGCTCCAGTACTTATTGGATGTGGCTCTCCCCTTGCCTCATACAAGTATATAGTTTGTAGAGTGATGTAAAGCGTGTGTGCAAGGGTCATGGACATGAAACAAAAGATTTCGGTATCGTCCATTGAGAGTGCAAGTCAAGCTTTTAAGCGAGATCTAGAATCGGCAAAAAATCACCAAGTTCGTTTGCAGCATTTGCAGTAGCGTGCTATGTTCCGACATTCTTCCATCATCTTCCATCCTTGCCAGAGTATCAAGAATGTCCTTGGTGTGCCTGCATTTGGTCTTTCCAGCCATGCAGCAATGCTTCATTGCGTCAAGAAATCCAACTATCCACCAGTACCGCGCTCATGCCAATCATGCCATCAATGCCTGGTGCCACCGATGCAACTAGCCAACCATCCAGCAATCTTTTTTGGGGCACACCATGGTACACCACATTTGGACACAGCCGCAGTGCGCGATGACAACCGGGTAGCCACCGGGTAACCCTAGTTCTGATCCATGCTGCCTAAACCATCAACCATCCTGGGCCTTTCATCGTGGATTTGTGGATTAAATTGGTGAGGTGTTGCTGTTGGTTCTTCATCATTCAAAAATGTTTATCGATTCTTTTGCGATTTCAATATCAACCAGTGGCTCACCATTGCCTATTCCAATTTAAAAAACCATCAACCAACATCAACCAACCACAATTCAACATAAGTCAGCCACGAATCGGCCATGAATCGCGCGTTCATTGGCGCCTCCGCTCCGAGTTGCCCAGCACATCGGCGCCAGGTGTTGGTTGCTGGAGCCCGGAGCACGGAAGGTGCTCAGCACCGATGAGAAGCTGTGGTCCGTGGATGGCGCCTTGCTGCTGTGGGTTGGATGTTTCAAGGTGGGTGAAAGCCACCGAGGTTGGGCGGGAACCACTGGCTGAACCCGGTGGTTGTGCTAGTAGAGGCATAGCGTTTTTTTGGATCCAGCATGATGAGTCATGATGGTGATGAGGATGATGATGATGATGATGATGATGATGATGATGATGACGATGATGATGATGATGACGATTGCGGAGTCAGTGGTTGAGAATGGGAGTGCCGGATGCCAACGGAAATGGCGAGGGTGCAAGACGATATGGGCAGTTTGGCAGTGGCATTGATTATACAGTGGACAACGGCAAGCCGGTCGTGATAGCTAATCACAGAAGCATCGCTGATGGCAATAGTGGCCAGGGTTACGCTATGATTTTACTCACCTTTTCCACCATATTTTCAGATCCGATTTTCTGATAAGGCAGCGGTTATTCTATGTTGTGGGCGCCCCACTTCAATGGTGCAACCGGATGAATCGGGATTATGTATATAGGTAAAACGGGATGGGATGAGATGGATACGTGGACAGAAAGGAGCAATTCTGATTACAAAGAAGGTGAACTTGCTTGTAGCACGTGATTGCACACGGACCCATCATGCCTGCAGCATAGCATATGTTTGTTTGATGAGTTCCATGCCGCCGGAGTTCAAGATCAGCCTTGGCTGCGCAATCCAACACACCAGCCTCTCAATGTGACACTATCCTGGCGCCAACCAGTGAAACCACCTCGACGCGCAGACCCCCGCAGAAATTAGGGGCCATCAGATACATGTCAACCATCATGAGCCACAACCAACGAACCATTACCTCCATGATTTGCCAGAACCAACCAAGAATCATCTCCATGATTAGAGCCATACTCAACCAGGCATGACCTCATGTAACCTTCATGATTTTACATACTCAACCAACCATGGTTTTACTGTACATGATATGCTACATAGTAAATGTGCATGTAAATATGCACACACACACATATACATATATGTTTATAGATCGGTAAAGTATCGTTCAGCGTTTCAACATGAAGCAGTTAAACACGAACGTTATTGCGGGGCGCTGTGATACGATGACAACTTCAATGATACGATGACAGCTTCTATGATACGATGACAACTTCTATGATACGATGATAGCTTCTACAAAACATGGCCACTACGTTCTAAAACACTGTACAAAGCTCTTGACGATACTATACTCGTATATATATATAATATTCATTCTATTTTGTTTAAGTCCATGATTGAGCGTTATATGACATGGTATGACTTACCACCTCATATCATCATCCCATCGCCCTGCGCTTTCCGCGTTGAGGCATTCATCCATCCACGGAGGGCTATCACAAGATTGGTGAATGGCTACTCAGCTGAGATGGGGCCCCGCCCACATCATTGGGAACGGGGCCAAGTGGATGAGGGTGAAGCCTGACAAGCTCCAGAACTTTAACACAATTCCCATGACCACTTTCTTGGGGTTTCTCAGGTGGTAAACAAGGGGGGTGCTACTCTTGTATGAGCCATGATGATCTTTTTAATCGGCCGGTGGTCTCGACCAGCCATAATCACTAAAATCAACCACCCTGATGGGTTATGATCCACTTTGTGGGTCCTAGTGCGGCTCTTTCACAATGGTCTTTCATTGTCCTAGCACATATTGCATACTGTTGACATGCTAGATTCAACCACCAGCAATGATGGGTTCACTACCGGATTTTCAGTATGCAAACATTTGCAAACGGTTTGACTGCATGTGTCAGTGGGCTGGTTCAACAGCAGGAGCTATATGTAAGTCAGTTGATGTTGGGATGCAGAGGGCTTGGTTGGCTGATGCTGGGCCTCAACGTTTGGCACCAACGAGCTGCTGCGGACAGCTCATTGGGTGATGCCAACTTGACGGCCTCTGGTTGCAGTCAGCTGGGCCCAGTCCCTGTGGATTGCAGCCACGCCCCTCCAGCTGAACCCCGGGCCTAGTCTATGCTGGTTGGGGTAGCCGGTAAGTGATGCGGACCCACATAGGAGCACAACTATCCAATGGCCCATGCGATGCCAACGCCAGCGACCCACTTGCAACCCATTGAATCCGCCAGGCATTTTGCTGCCCAAGTGCAGGCAGACCATGGTTCCATGAAGACGATTGCCTGTCAAATTGCCCCATTCCAGTCTTCAGTTTTGTTCGCCAAGTCAGGGAGATGCTATAGAAAAGTAAGAATATACAAAACCCTAATTGCTGATATGTGCACGCAATTGGTTTCGATTAAACTTTCACGTCATATGTTGCTGCCCTATGGCACGATATTGCGTGCTCGCGGTCAAGCACAGTTTTTGTCTTCACTATTTCCGCTAGGGTCACCGGGCAATGGAGGTATGCTTCCTAGCGTCAGGTGAGAGAGTGGCTGTTTTCAATGCAGACGAGTTTGAAGGGAAATCCGCCAAGACTTTGAAGCAGACCGTGGCAGCTCGCATTGGGATCTCGAGGTTCCGGCAACGACTGCTCTTGGAAGGCGATTCCCGCGAGATACCGGATGATGAGGTTTTCACTTCCGTTCCGACCAAGCTGCAGCTGGTGGTTTTGGATTTCTTTCCACCGGATGCTGCGGCAGATGCAGCCATGATGAGAGCCTCGATTACGAATGATTCACACGGGCTACTGGAGTTGCTTCATCGCCCAAGAGATCCCAACGTGAGCGCCGCGCATGGCCGAACGCCACTGTCCATTGCGGCTGAGCGAGGGCATGTCGACATTGCCGAGTTGCTGCTTGAAGCTGGTGCAGCACTGGATTTGACGAGCGACGATGGCACGAAACTCTTGAAGATAGCAGCTGAGCTGCGTCATTTTAAGCTTGCCCGTTTGCTGCTTGAAGCGGGCGCAGCCCCAGATCAGGCTAATGATGGCGCAGAATTATTGATGAAAGCAGTTGAACTGCATGATGTCAAACTTGCTGGGTTGCTCATTAAAGCTGGTGCACCCCTAAATCGCCCCAGAACAGATGGTGCAACGCCGCTGTTCGCCGCAGCTCAGTTGGGTCATGCTGATATTGTTCGGCTGCTGCTGGAAGCTGGCGCAGCCCCAGATCAGATCGCGAGAATAGACGGTGCACCGCCTTTGTTCATTGCAGCTCAGATGGGTCATGTTGAAGTTACCCGGTTGCTGCTTGAAGCTGGCGCAGCCCCAGATCGGGCCAGACCAGATGGCGCAACGCCACTGTTCGTTGCAGCTGCGACTGATCATGTTGACATTGCTCGCTTGCTGCTTGAAGCTGGCGCTGCCCCAGATCAGGCCAGAACTGATGGTGTGACGCCACTGTCCATTGCCGTTCAATGGTGTCGCATCGATGTGGTCTCGTTGCTGCTTGAAGCTGGTGTAGCCGTGGACCAGGTCAGAAAAGATGGTAAAACGCCACTCTTTGTTGCAGCAGAGCGAGGTCATGTCGACATCGTCCGGTTGCTGCTTGAAGCTGGTGCAGCCCCATATCGAGCCAAAACAGATGGTACAACACCACTGCTCGTTGCAACCGAGCGCGGCCATGTCAAGATCGTGCGGATGCTGCTTGAAGCTGGTGCAACTCCAGATGAGGCCACGGTTGATGGTGAAACACCCTTATTCCTTGCAGCAAAGAACGGTCATCTTCAAATTGCCTGGTTGCTGCTCAAAGCTGGTGCAGCCCCAAATCGGCCCAGATCAGATGCTGCAACCCCACTGATCGTTGCATCTCAGCAAGGGCATTTCGACATCGCCGACTTGCTGCTGGAAGCTGGTGCAGGGTCACCCAGAGATGGCGGGGCACCGCGTTTCGCCCAAGCGATGTCAGCGCTGCCGCGCGTCGCCGGCGTGGCCGTGCTGATCTTCGCGCTGTGCACAGCTCAGGGCTTTGTGGCGCCTGATGACTTGGAGCGCCTGGAGCTGGCTCTGAGGCATTGAGAGGCTGGTGGCAGCACATGGCGGCTGGGTCCCAGCCATGATTTGTCAAGAGAGATTTCATCCAAAAGTGGTGGATCACATATCGGGAAAACCGCAATAAACCGCATGACAGAGCCCGAAAATTGTGGATTGACAAGGAGCATCCCCGGATTTCAACGGCCGCACATTGCTCTTGGTGAAAATTTCAGAGGGCAAGGACTGCGGTGGAACTTTCTGGCGGGAGAATGTTTGAATATGTCCAATGGCCAAAACAGATCAGGTATTATAGAATCAAATTGGATTGGTTTGGCATGCTTGCTGAATCCTTTGGGGTCAAGTTCTTCTTTCCTTACGTGACATGAGCAGGTACTGTATTAGTTCAATCATACGGGGTGCCAATGGGGTTTCACCTGATGTTGTTTTACTCGCCAGCAGCTAGCCACTGACAAGCTGGAGCTCAATTATGCCGTTCCGTTCATGGTGCTTTAAATGAAATGCAGTCAGCGTGACTACCATGCGTTTGTATCGCTAATTGTTCGCCTCTGCCCCTGAAGGACCATGATTGTTTCAGTGACTGTGGTGAGTTATTGGTCACGCGTCATAAGATGGGTGTCTCCAAAGGAGGGGTACCCGCAAACGTACCAAACCTGAGCTTAGGAGCCGCTGGGCCGAAGATGTTTCCCATTGACCATGGTTTATGAAGAATTTTTCAGGAAGTGTTTTGACGCTGTTCAATTGAGCTATAGGGGGATCCACATCAAAAAGCCAGCCGCAACTAGCCACATTTCGCGGGCGATTTGCCATCAAGACCGAAGTTTACCAACCTCTGGATCTCCAATATTGCATTAGGCTTATCTAAAGTGTATCAACGGTTATTCATCCATCAACCGTCAATCCTCCATCACTCAGCCATCGATTGTCCATGAAACTGGGCATTGTCCGTTGTGTCAGACCGAGGTTAGCCATCCACTTGGCACAAATGCGGCCAGCCATCGAGTAGTGAGGTGCCAGGGGGCTGGCCATTGGCTGTACAGCAAGCTTCACGTGGGATCGTAGCAATAATATCCGATGGTTAATGGCAGTTGTTGATGGGGGTAGTAATTGTTGATAGGGCTAGTTGTTGAGAGAGGTTAATGTCAGTTGTTGATAGGTATCCGGTGGTTAATGTCAACTTGAAATGGCAGAGAATTTCAAGTTGACAATGGTGGTTTGTTCATGTGCTGAGCAGCCCCGATTTATGTCAGTGTTATAGTTTTTGATGGTGGTTGTTGAAAGCAAGAACGATGGTTGCTAATGCTGGTCAATGTGGTTTGCCGCGATTGAACTGATGTGGACGTTGATTCTAATCACACATAAGGCATCAGCCGTGAAGCAGCAGTATGAGAAAGTTCTGTCAGAGCATGACCAGCCAGCAAGCACTCGCAAAACAACCTCCCATCACTATATCAAGATCTATCCAATGATCATGGTTAGTACGCCAAATTTCGAGCATACGCACGAATGCATACAAATCGATACATGCCAGCCGTGATCATATCTCACCAGCATGGCTCCCACAGTTTCCATGGTGCCCCGGCGATATGCCTTGAGACGGCAGCAGTTATCAGCTCATGCAACGCTGCGGTTACATTTGCGTATGCCTCATTGCTGGCGCTTGGTTCATCAAACGGCAATGCCTGGGCTGAAAATGGATACACATGGATACTGCGAGTGGAACTGCAGTCACACATGACCACGAGTGAACTAGCACTCTAGCTACCAAACAACGCAACGTTTGGCTCAAGGACGCCGAACTTCCCAGGAAAAGAGATAGCTGCGTCGCTGCGCTTGCACGCACTGCATTGCCCATTTGGTCTGAGCTGTGAGATACTACATCGACCAGAACGGGGTCTACAATATCAATATACCAGGACTACAACCAGGTTATCCCGTTTCTCAGGTTATCAGCCGTATCGAGCTGACCTACATTGGGTAAACAAGCATGAACTCAGGCAGCGAAGTATCTTTCGCAGGACACCGAGTTGCCGTTGTAGATGCCAGTGGAGGGGGCGAGAGATCATCACCCGGGGATTCCCATGGATCAGGACTGATGGCCATTGAGGACGGAGATGCTAATATGGCTACGTCACAATCATGGGGAATGCCGAGTGATCCAGGAGGTAGCGATCGGGGACGTGCTCAATCATCTCGAGAAGTGTTGAGTCGAGCTACAAGAAAACCTATTTCAAGGACAAAATCCCGGTCCACCCCTATGCCAGCCGAGGACTTGAAGAGACAGTTGGTCCGAGCCCAAGAGGTAATTAGGCAAGGTGCTGACGCTACACGTCGCACTGAGTCGGAGTACCGAGCTGAGAGGGAGAGGTCAGCAAAGCTCGAAGTTATGTACTCGGAATTTAGATATGAGTCTTATGCTGAACTAAATAGTTTCGAAAATGAGGTGAATGCTCATATCCAGGGCATACATGAGCATGCAGACAGGGCCATTGCTATGGCAGAAAGCAACGAGGCAGGTGGAATTCATGAAATACAGCATTTAGAGTCTCAACGTGCTCAGATGAGGGATTTATCCCGTCATATCTTCTTGAAGGGAGAGCAAATGACCCAAGAACATGCAGCACGTGCTGAACATTTCCAGCAATCAGAAGTGATGGCTCAGCGTATCGCAAACAACCTACACGCTGAATTGCAGGAAGCATTGAAAATTGCCCGAGAAGAGAGAGACACTAGTGCCTTCGCGAACCAAATGGCTTCAGACAGCACAATGAAAGGTGAAGAAATCGAAGTGTTGAGACGAGAGCTTCAAACTCGTCAGATGGAAGTTACGAGCAGAGACTCAATCCTGACAAGGGTCGCATCAGAATTGATGGAGGCAAAGAATAGAACCACAGCAACTGAAGCAAAACTGCAACATGATGCTTTAGTATATCGACAAAACCTGCGTCAGGAAGAAGCAGATGCACGCAACAAGTTTCTACAATTGGAAGAAAGAGTATCCAGATCCGGTGATGAGCAGATGACATTAGAGGGTGTTGTGTCTAGATTGGCTTCTGAGAAGAGAGATCTCCAACATGTAGAACTATCCATCGCTCGAGAGCGTGACAGTCTCAAATCAATCACCGAGAACACATTGGCACCAGTACTGTCACCGTCAACTGCAAATGAACAAAGATATACTATGTTGTAAGATCAACTAGCTATCAAGGACCGGATGATAAAGAGCATTGAGGAATCATTGGAAAACATGACCGAACAACACCTCGAAGCTTGTCGTTTACTGGACAGGGAGAGGGAAAAGAATTCTGAGGCAACCACTTCCCCTAAGCATGAATCGGCATGGGCCGATTCCATTGAACGGAGTAAGTTGAAGTTACAAATTGAAAGATTGCATAGAACCAATTTTGACTTGAGAGAAGCACTGCAACTGGAGGAAGCTAAGCAACAAGAGATGGTCACCGCCAAGTCTCCAAAGCCAGCCATTGAGGACGAGAGCAAGGTTAAGGATCTTCACCATCAGGTCGACGAACTTCGCTCTGCATATAAGACCATCCGTATCGAGCTACATGCCGAAAGAGACGAATGTGATACCCAGAAGGACGAGATCAAACAATTGGGAGATTGGAATGATCAACTTGCTGAGCACATACGTCAAGGCGAGATCGAGGATGAGGAGAGAGAGAGAAATCATGAACGTCGAGAAGAAATGCATGCGGGGAGACCAAATCCTAGTGCGTATCCAACGCCACCATATCCGTTCATTGACCCAAACCAATTGAGAGGGCCATCAACCAAAGAGCATGACAAGATTGGTGCCATTACTTGGCCCACAATCAGCAACTTGTTGGTTTGGAGATCAGATTTGGTACAGTTGGTCATTACAGCATCAGGTGATTGGGATACCCGTGCGTGGACAGAATGGTTGAAGAAAGCCATGATGGATAAGCCCAATATGGCAGAATTGCGTACCTCAGGTGGTATGAGATTTGAACAGATTGACCACAAGCTAGCTAGTGCTTTGTCCAAATGCATAGAGAGTGGAGGTGATGCTGCAAAGGAGGTAGCATATCGTCTCCGAAATTTGAAGTTGGAACGTGGAAGAAGCAACGATCTTGTTCTTGGACGTGAAATATTGGCTATGATTCTCCAAGGTTTTACTACCACAAATCAAGATCGTATGATGTGTAATGCATCAAGTGTCCACCTTCTGAAATATCCAGGTGATCACGCCTTGGATAAGTTCTGGGGATATTGGTTGGAGATTCAGAACAATACCCATCCTGATGACAAGCAATCAGACAAATCGTTACGAGATTGTCTATGGCGGAAGATCCAGTATTCTAAACTGATGCAGTTTGACATGCAGAAATATGATGCTGCTGAGGAAGGAGATGAAATCAAGACCTTGCAATGGTTAGAGAAAAGGATCGTCCATCATATACAGAAGCAACTTGAAAACAAGAACGTAGCGAAATGGGATAAGTATCTCGGTCAACTAGGACAGGCCAAAGCTGGAGCTCCTGCAGCTCCGGGGGAGGACGCTGATGATGATTTGTCGCCGAGCAGGAAGAAGAAGAGGGAGAAAGCTGCCGCTGCAAAGGCTGCCGCTGCGTCGGCATCTTCGTCATCGAGTGGAAATCCCAAAGCTCAAGCTACACCAATCATTGCTAATCCTCCACCGAAAAGCCACGACAAGAAGAAACCCGGTGGTCGTTCCCAGAGTCGGCCAAAGACTGAGAAGGACAAGACGTCGTTACCATGTTACTTTCATTTCAGGAAGAAAGATTGTAACAAAGGTGATTCATGTCCATACAGTCATTCTGAGAAAGTTCATGAGGCCTGGAAGAAAAAGCAAAAGGAGAGGAAAGATTCACGATCACGTCGTGGAAACAGTAGTTCCGGTGGAAGTGGTTCTAGCGGTAGAGGTGGTGGTGGCAGACAGAAGAAAGGTCGGTCAGCATCCCCAGGGAAGAGGACCGGGCATTGCGTCCTATGGACTCAGTTTGGGAGCTGTAAACATGGTGCCAGTTGCAAATACGAACATGATGAGAAAATGAAGGGCACAAAGGCAAAGACCAATCCGAAGAAGGCAACTCCCGCATTGACGTACATCTCTGACTCAGATGATGATCGTTTCATGGTTACTTGTCCAGTCAGAAACAAACCCAAGAAGGGAGTTCGATTCAACATGGACATCGAGACGATTCAACTCGAGGATGATCCAGAAAACTTCGGTGGTTTAGCCATCAATAGAAGACGAAAGAACCCTATCAGACCCCTCAATGTACGCAACCATTTGTATGACAAACAAGAGATCATCACAAGGAATGTGAGTGTTACGAGGGCAAGAGCCATCGGCGTACTATTCGACAATGATCGATTCAGGAATATCAATGAAGTCATTATGATCATCGGTCCAAACTATGACATCAGAATGAAACTCATCAATGAGGATGATGACATGGATGGAAATGATCAACTCGTCATCGAAGACATCGTTCCACATGTTGATCGTACCAATACATACAAAGAAAATGTGATGTGTATTGCACTACCGGTTGAAGAGAAGGATAGAAAGTTCATCACGGATTCGGGGAGTGGTCACGACCTGATTTCCAAAAGAAAGGCTGACAAGATGGATCTTTCGCCTCGACCTTGTGATCCTATCACGTTCTTTACTGCGAATGGGATGACTCTCGCTCAAGAAGAGGTGGACATATCCCTAGGTACGATTGACGGAAGTGTCACAGCACAGATCCTTGAGGATACACCTTCGGTGTTCTCCATGGGTAAGAGGTGCATGGAAGATGGTTATTCCTTTGTGTGGCCTGCGTCTGGGGAACCCTTCATGATCACGAAGGATGGGTTACGTGTCAACATGGTGGTTCGAGAACTGATACCGTATATCCATCTTGGTCTTCCCGAATGTGAACCACACAGATGTGACCTCGCCACAACAATTGCCGATGTTCTTCAGAATGGGCATCATCGGCATACTGCTGTGATGTACCTCGATAGTGACAGCGGTGAAGAGGTGGAAGTCAAGGATCATGTAGCAGATAAACGTCCCCCTTCGTGGAAGAAAATCAGGAAAGGGCAAACACATGTGAACATCGTCACCGCCGGTGAGGCTGAAAGTATTGATGAAGAAGACATCTTTGGTGATGAACTTCCCCCCTTACCTGGACCTAGTGAGGAACCTATCATATCTGACTCCGAGAATGGACCCTGGTCGGATTGGGATCTCGGACTGTCACCAGAGGAAATCCGGGTTGAATTCGGATTTGGAACTGATGAGTTAGAAGATGGTGATGGTGGTTTGAGTGACTATGAACCAGAGGTTGATGAAGAAGATGTCAGAGGAGGTAGGAGACGTGATGTGGAGAAAGACGATGATGATCTCGATGTACCAGATGATGACGGAAATCCTGAATTGAGGAGAAGGGGAACACTGAAGATCGAAGCGAAGGAACTGAAACACATTCTCACGCATCGATACAAGAATCCATATTGTGATGCGTGTGTTCGGGCAAAGATGAAGCATTTCAAGTCATACCGTGGAGCATTCAAGAGAAAACTGAAGAAGTTCGGTGACTTGATTACCTTTGATTTCGTTGATACTGCTAAAGTACATGATCAAGGTATATTGTTGGAGAATGAGGTACTCATTGTTCGAGATAGGTACACCGGATTGATCGGTGCCTACCCCTCAAGAACCAAGAACACCGAAGATGTTGTTCGAGCAGTGAAACGATTCATGGGGAGGTTCAAGATACGTGAGGCATATGGGGATAAGGCACCTCAATTTGAGAAGGCTATGATGGAGTTGAAGATACCATATGACCATGCACTCCCTGGAAGGGCACAAACGAACTCACTTGCCGAAAGAAACAATCAATTCATTGTTGTCGCAGCGACCACATGTCTACTTCACGCAGGGTTACCCCCATGCTTTTGGCGAGCAGCCATCGAATGTGTTTGTCATTTGCTGAACATCGAACCCATCCTCGATGAGGTAAGTTCATGGACAAAGTTACATGACAAAGAATTTGGTGGGGAAGTCATTCCATTTGGGGCGGCCGTGTCATTCAAACCCAGTGGTGCTCGAGCTCCGATTCAATCCCATAAGTTCGACCCGGATGCGATTCCAGGTGTATTCGCAGGGTATGAAATCGGTGTTGGATTCAAATGGACGGGTCAATATCGAGTATGGGCTTTGGAAGACTTCACCAAACAGAACCTGGCATATGATGCTGAAAGGCCATGTGAGAAGCTTAGAATGCCTCACCTCACTCAGAAGGTCGTCATGAAAGTCCCGATCGAGTTTCCATGTAAGGAGAAATATGAAAAGATCAACACTACCCTTGAAGGGCTCATGGACAAGGATCGAATGGAGGGATCTCCCGACATGATCGAGGATGCTCCAGATGAGGATGGAAACGACGACGATGATGATGGTGGAGATGGAGATGCACCCAGTCCTGATTTGCCAGGTGCAGTAAGACATGAAGAAGATGAATCGAAGACGGATGATGTTCCGAAGATACTCCATCTCAGTGAAGGTCCAAAAGACAAACGTGGTGATGGTGTCATTTACCTGAATGATTCTGGTGAAAAGGTGAAAGTGGATGCAGCAGGCAGAGCATACAAGGTTGATGAATCTGGGAGAAAGTTGTTCAGAGACACTCCTCGTCCTTCGTCAGTGACTCCGGAAGAATGGAGGGCTATATCAAAAGCAAGAAGGGACAAATTCAAAGACTCTCTTTCGAAAAAGGAATTGGCTGACAAGGACAAGAAGAAGTATGAAAAGGCAATAAAGGATGATGTGGAAAAGAGAAAATCGAAAGCTTCTGGTGACAGTGCAGCAAAACCGAAGCCAACTTTGAAAGAGAAGAAGAAAAAGAAGAAGAAGGAAAACAAGGAGGCTTCAAAGGATGCTGCAGAGCACGAAGAGGAAGAAGGTGACGAATCAAAGGATATCGCCAGTGCTCCGACGAGCGATGATCATGAAGTATTCGGTCGGCATGAGTTGGATGGGCTGTACATCACAGACTTTGTGATAGAGAGTAGTGATGGTGATACTCACCCCACGTATTCAAAGTCACAGAGTGGTGGTGTTACTCACCCCACCTCCGTTCATAGTGCCGATGTCAAGTTGAATTTCTCCGATCCACAATCAACAATAGGCATTGACCACGACATGTCCAGTCCTGTCTCCTCTAATGAGACGATGTGTCCGAGTGATGATGATTTCGTTGAGGAATGGGAGGACTGGTCGGAGGTCGAGAATGGTCGTGGGCCGATGGCAAGTTGGGAAAGATTATCGTTGTTGAACGGGAACTATGTCAAGAATGTTGGTGTCGCTTCGACCGATGACATGAAGGATACGGTTCATTCCAAGAATGATGATCGACGATTCCCCATGATGCCATGTATTTCTCACATTGATGATCACCGAGATCATGTATCAGACAATCCATCCAATAGCACCAACTACGGTTTCAACGTTGCCGTTTCTAGACCAGTCGGACGTAAGGAGATGTTGGGTGATCCCGATACTAGGGCATCCATGCAGAAGGAATGGAAAGGTCAACGTGATGCTGGAGTGTATGATTTCTCAGTGATCCGTGAATACGATGATGTCGTAAAGGAGGCTAAGAAGAACAAGACAGAAATTCACATGGCACGAATTCATGGAATATGTGTTGAAAAGAATCATCAACTACCCAAAGGTGATCCAAGGCGAAAATTCAAAGGAAGAGGCGTTTTACTTGGTAATCAAGTAAAGAATCAGAACTGGGAAGCAGCTTTCTTTCAGGATCTAGGAAATTCACCGGCCTCGTTCGAAGCATCAAGGTGGGTGGACTTCTATGGTTGCTTGCCAGGGCATGATGTGAAACTTGCTGACGCGATCCAGGCATACATCCAGGCGAACCTGACAGGACCGGTATGTTGGGTGGAGCTTCCAGAGGATGCGTGGCCGGACGATGTCAATGTCAAGAAGTTTCGCAGGCCTGTTGTTCGACTTGTCAAAGCTTTGTATGGGCACCCAGATGCCGGTACAATGTGGGAACAACATTGTGACAAGAATGTACGTGAGCTAGGATTCGTCCCAGTGGGTGAGGAGTGGCCATCAATGTACTTCCACCCATCAATGAAATTGTTGCTGGCTATCTACGTGGATGACCTGAAAATGGCTGGTCCAACGAAGAATCTAGCAAAGGGATGGTCCATATTGAGATCAAAGTTGAACATTGAACCGGAGACTGACTTAGGTTTGTATCTGGGATGTGTTCTTTCCAAAGGGAAATCCAAACTGTATGATGGCACTGAAGTTACCACCATGACATATGATATGGAAGGGCTTCTGCGTCAGTCAGTTGACAAATATCTGGAGATCGTGGGAAAAGATACGAAGTTGAAGAAGGTGGGTACCCCAAGTATTCCCGACGACGCCAAGAAACATCCTGCCAGAACTCCATGTGATGGCAACCCCAAGAATGCTGTGCATTGCCCCTGGTGTGCGCACAAGTTCGATCCTGCTGTTTCGCATGTTGATTCATCGAAGCCCCCTGAGTCAGACGTCAACTCGGGTGATGTGGTTAGAGGAGCATTGGCCCCGCATGCTGCTAGTGTCCTTATGAAACTCCTCTATGCTGCTAGGATCGCACGATTTGATCTACTTCGAACCATCAATTCTCTCGCGCGTAATGTCACGAAGTGGTCAGTCGATGATGATGTCAAGTTGCATCATTTGATGTGTTATGTCAATTCAACTCTTGACAAACGAATGATTGGATGGGTTGGCAATGATATCTCACAATTACATTTATCATTGTATGCGGATGCTGACTTTGCTGGTTGTGCTCAATCCCTTCGATCAACATCGGGATCACATATGCACGTTCAGGGCTCCCATACACGTTTTCCACTTGCTGGAGGCAGTAAGCGACAAGGGTGTGTGAGTCATTCGACACCTGAAGCTGAGATCGTTGCCGCTGATACCACCTTGAGAACCATGGGGTTACCCTCGATCAGTCTTTGGAAAACCATTGCAGGGACCATTCCTCGCTTGTTGTTTCATGATGACAATCAAGGCATGATCAGTGTGATTCGGTCGGGTCGCAATCCGACCATGAGACATCTTGAACGTACACATGGGATATCAATTGTTTCTCTTCATGAGCATTTTCGTAAAGAGAATTTCGTCCTGATGTATGAGATTACCTCCAAGATGGCCGCTGATATTCACACCAAAGGATTCAAGAATCCCCTTGCATGGTTACGAGCATGTATGTTGATCAATTTGTTGAGTATCGAGGACCTAGGTTCCAAGACGTTGGCGGACATGATCGCCCCCACAACTGATGTGGACACGACTACTCGTCAACAGTTTCAAACCAAATCTGATGATGTTCCCAATTTTCCGTACACCAACACACCCATCTTACCGAAGGCTGTATACTATCCTGGCATGACCGGCAAGGAAGGTTTACAAATGGTTGACGGCAAGGATCCGATCTTTGTTGCCAAGGTACCTGTTTACTTTCGTCGTGTCCCTCCAGGTGCAGGCTTGCCTGCCGATTCCTGTCGTAGTACATGGATCCTGCTCAATGGCCAGTGGCGTCAAGTGGAAGATCGCGCACCTCCTGTTCAACAACACGATCGTTTTGATCATTGGGTTGAACGTGCATGCTTTCAGTATCACCGTTCACCCTCAGTTTCGGTCGCTATTTCCACCGTCGCCACTCCACCGGGACTACATGTATTTTCCTGCGAATCGGCCATTCCTGCATGTGCACATACTGTGCGATGCGATGCTGGTGCACATACTGTGCCTAGCGTTTCTAGTGCACATACTGTGCCTAGTTCGGCCTCGGTATCTTCTGTTCCTGTCTTGATGTTCTCCACCGAAGCATTGTTTCGGCCTGAACCACTACAACACATCCGTCGAGGCAGCCCCCTACGCTTGAGAGTGATCAACACGCTGTTGCGTCTCGTTCATGGGGGGAGTTGCTTGGGGGGTCCCCATTCTTTTGTGACGGCTTCCCCTACGGTTTGTGATCAGATCAGTGGTCAACCCAAATGCCCCAAAGGACGAAAACAAGAACTTCAAGATTATTGGCAATGGGAAAAGGATGGAAATGAGTTGGTACGGGTACATGTGAACCCCCGGAGACGTTTCTTCGTACCAAATGAATGTGGTGACTGTCCTTGTGATGTAGGTTTGCTCACTGACGCGAGAAACACTACAGTACGATTTCAGAAATACAAGAGGATCGTCCCCGATGATTGGAGATTCGCTGGGAACAATGTCGAATATTCAAATGAGAGGAATGAATTCTGGACCGGATCCACTCGATTCTATGTGACGTCTGATCCATCTGGTTTGTGGACGACTCCTGGACAATGTGATGACATCATTGATGATGGCAACACGTATGACACTCCCAAAGGTGAAGATCGTTCGAACCAACCCAGAGTGGCCATTTGTCGTAAGACGAAAGGGATGAAAATCATTGGACGTGATGAAATGTTTGTTCCTATCAATTACTGCATCAGAATCGTTGAGGACCACCGGAACCAGATCGTTATGAAATTATTCAGGCTCAATGGTGAAATCCTTGAATACCGTTTCGATCGTTCGATCCCTGATGTGAACCACTCGAACTATGTGGGAGAATCAGCCGTCGTTGAGTTGTATGAGCTTCCTCATGAAGTACCATGCTTTCTACTCATGTGTGCTGAACCCATTAGCTTGTTCACAGAAATGGTACCTAACATGAAGCATTTGGTCATCCATCTTGAGACAATCACAGAGGACGACGACTTGCTATCCCAATACGGAAAAGCAAAATGGAGACGGTGCATTAGAACAGAGGCCGACTGTACGTTCTTTGCCGGACCTTGCACGGGAGGATCACCGTGGAATCGTTTGAACATGCAAAAGAGCGAGGCCACCGCACACATCATTCGCATGAAAGCATCAATGTTCTGGAAACTGTGGGAAGAATTCAGAATATGTTTGATGGACGTTATCAAGATGGGGGGTATGGCCTTGATGGAACTCCCCAGAGGATGTGATTATTGGAAAGATAGTCGTATCGATGATGTCTTGTGCGGATCGGAACACCATATCCATGATTTCGATGGGTGTATGTATGGACTACGTACCAAGTATCAAGCTAGAGAGGAAAGTCTGAAGAAGCCGTGGAGAATCGCATCATGGGGGGTTGAATTTGATCAGTTGAAAGAAAAATGTGACGGATCACATCATCATGCAAAGTGTGAGGGAAGAGAGACGAAACAAACGCAATTGTACACAGACAAGATCATTCGAATCATCGTGAACAAAATCAATAGACGTGCAGTTCAGGCAAAAGGTCACGAAGGTCTGCAGAAACCTTATGTTACAAAGAAAATCCAAGGCTGTGACGCATGGAAACAACATCACTCTCTGTATTCAGAAGGACCACGAAGTCATGCTCATCGATTGTTGCGATATATGCCCAGTCAGCTCAAGCCGGCGAAAGTTGGGGCGTGCGTTCCATCGGACCGCAATTTCGTCCCGAACGCTTCTGCTGACGACTCGGAGCACGAGAGCAACCTCGACTTCTTCGTGCTTCAAATACAGAGTAGTACCTGGTCAGTTCCGTTACTTGGGCTTTCCGTGGGAAACTCGGTACTGTGTTCTGAGGTTAGTACCGTGATATTCCAATTACTTGGATATCTCTGTGGAACACCGCAAATTTCACAACCACGTTTCTTCATCATGGAGAACCGAGAACTCTTCGAGAACATCACCGCGCACATCAATGCTACGCTGAGCGCGTTGGAAGCATCCGTTCAGTCAGGTGCCGCTGATGTTTTCCCCAGGAAATTCCTCACCTGGGATGAACACAATGGGAATCCGATGCCCGATGACCACGTTCAACGTTGGATTGAGGTCTTTCAGATCAATCCAGTGTTCTGCTACATGTTCCAGTACGTATCACTGTTCGATCCAAATCCTGACGTGCCCAAGGTCCACCTCGGCGACATGTTCAAGGGCATGATGGCTCATGTCGGTCATCCGAAGGACCTCGCAAAGAATGGAGCAGATTTCCTGTCACGACTGTCTTCGTATCAACGCTTGCTGAAGGCGAGACAGAAGTTGGCTGGGATTCAGACGCTGATGTTGCGCTACTTATGTTCACAGGATGTGCTCGACAGATGCGCTGATTTCTACGAGGATCTGTTCATTGCGTATAGGCCGAATCCCATCAAAGCGGATCGAGCCTTGGGTGATATCAAGATGAGGGTCAACATGGTCTCCGGATCTACACTGAACGCGAACCATCCTGGAACTGGCACATGGCCGTGGAAGACCAGAGACATTGATCATCATTCGGTGATACAAGAGGAAAGAATGGAGATGGCACCAGACGGACACAAAGGATTCACAGCATCAGATGCAAATGATTGTGAAATCATGTGTCGTATCATGGATCGCCAGTCGCACTGTTTGGCACATGCAATGCGCCTATATTCAACAGCATTCTCCCTCCTCCTCAGAAACCGATGTTGATCACAAGTGTGATGGAGGATGCCATGCTGATGGACCACACACTGAGTCGTGAGAGGACTGCGGCAATTAGCCACATGGAAACCATGTTCGCTGCGAGTCAATGTGTGTTTGGATTCTGGAACTATCTCGAGCGCAAGAAAGCCGCTCGTGGCTTGACTCCCAGAGAAACTTACAGCCACGACTTGATGAGCAAGATGATGGACAAGATGAGACGACACTGGCCGTTGGAGGATGACACCCTCTTTGCAAGCGGCTATCGAGTCTATGCTGCAGAGCTCGGAGAGTTCAAAGCTGTCCAAGATAGAGAAAGAGTCTTCTCATCATTTCGCAACATCACCACCGCCTTGTCGGACACGCAGGTCACTGCTGCAGGAGGCGAATCAAGGATGTTTCGTGCTGGTTACAATGTCCCATTGGTCTTTGGTGATGGCAGGGAACCGTATGAGTACACAGGGGATGATGGTCCTACCTGGGCGCAACTTAGTTCGCCAACAGATCAGGTCCCTACCCAATCGGAAAGTGCTCGTACCGATACCGGTGGAGCTACTGGAAGAGAAGGTACATCTTCGTCTTCATCGCGGCCACAACCCTCAGCAAGACCAACACAAAAGGCACGTCCACAACCTCAGCCGAAAGCAAGTCCGACAACCCAGTGGGTGCAACCTGAGTTGCCCAACGGGAGCAAATATGACACCCGAACTGGTTATGACTACGCCGGTACGGTAGTGGGAACAAGAATCCTGATGAACTTGGATCGAACAATGATCGTTCCGTCATTTTTGCAAGGACCGGTGGTGAACATTGATATTCCATTACCTGCACGACCCACGCAACCTTGGGCCACGTACCTCCGAAGGACCACAACATATCTTTGTTTCAACTTTCTGTTTGGACAAGGTGTTCAGGTGATCCTCGAGAGAGAAAGCCATACATGGAATGACTTGGAATGGATGAGATTGTACCAACATGTCAGCACCAAGTCCAACGTGGCACAGACTGGAATGTTTCCAAATATGCTGTCAATGATTTCCCTCATGGGAATGGCAAATCCTTCTAGTGATGTCATTGAAGAGATGAAGGATCTTGCAGATGCAATTGATGTGCGTTCCAGTATTGGTGGGAAAATTGTTGATTCTGCGGGAGGTTCTGATGAATTCGCTGGTAGCATTCGGTCGGCAAGAACAATTGTGATCACCGACCTGCTGTACACCACGAAGAGTGAGACTTCATTCGACCGGCTGGGTACATCGTTGGAAGAGCATCTTGGCTACTCAGCCAACTTCATCTACATCGATTCCATGTCCGCTTCCTCTGCATACGAGAAGTTCGAGCAGGCCTGCAATGAAGCAGTGACAATGCAACAAACTTTGACTGTGGAGGCGAATGTCACTATTCATTTCTGGATCTCTTTTGCGTTCCTCATCAAGGACACCAATGGAAGACGTGATGATTCACCAGAAGGGATGCACCCTGGTGCTCTGATGGAGTGCATCCAGAAGGTGGAGGAGAACTCAACTTACCCAGTGTTCGTGATGCTGAACGGCGATACTGCATTCAACAATGCACGCCTGAGCCGTACCGGTCATCTGGCATTTGAGCTCTTTGGAGAATTGGCTTCAAGGGGCATCATCGCATCCATGGAATCTGGACCTTGGAGATCACTCTATGTTGCTGGCGGCGACCACTATTACTACGTCCAAGGAGACAAGCTGACCATTGTGGCTGTTGCGGATCGAATCATGTTTCGGCAAAAGATGCTCTTACTGTGCTCTCTTGACCGCAAACACATGGACGAATACAATGTCGCCTGCGAACGTGATGACATGCTTCAAGCATTGGGAATCACAGAGGCCATCTTCAAGGACGTCTCCAGACCACCGTCAATTGTGATCAACTGCCAGATGGCACCCGGGAGCGGCCGCGTGAATGTGAACCCGCATGCTGAACTTGCGGCCATTCGCCAGAAAGCTGATGACGCCAGAAGAAGAAGGGCGAAGAAGCAAGAGTGGGTACCACAAGAGCTTTCCACCGTGGAGCCGGTACCGGTCACCAACTATGGGCCGTTTTGGAGAAAACTTGATCAAAACGATCCGAGGATTGTATGTGCAAAATGCCGTTCGTGCCCAGAAGCTCGGAAGTTCAACATCGAGTCTTGCACGAAGTGCCTCTATTGTGCTGCCAACTATTATTCCTCGCAGAACTCTTACCGAGTGGAAGAAAGGAGGCAGAACATGTTGGCGATGGCAGCAAGGATCAAGGTGATGCTCCAGACGACAGGCTTGGATCAATTGACGATCGGATATGATCAACACACGCTGCTTTTGTGTGGCTCATTGATCTGACGAAGAAGTTGGTGTCGAACTATGGCTACAAAGATGGTGAAAGACTCCTCAAGGCCATTTCACATTTTGGCGAAGTCAGAATCCCTCCGGAAAGAGCCCCTCAGATTTGTTCGGAAGGCAAAATGAAGAGGTACGCAGTGCTCATTGAGAAAAATTTCAACGTGAGGAGGAACTGCGTTGAGGACTACTACCGCATAGGGAAGGACTTCGGCAACGTGACCTACTCGGACTATCTGCACCGAGTACTCGGCGAGCGGGGGTATCAGGAGATCTTCGGAGGACAGATGCTATCAGCTGAGAAGGGAGGTGATATCATCGAGTTGTGGCTTGGCATCCTAGATGTGTGCAACATGGCTCACCCCCTCATTCCGATGGTCGACATCGATGCTGAAGTCGTCGAATCTCTTCACAATGGACTGGAACGTTCATTTCTCACTTTCGTGGCCTCATCCAGGACTACTTTCAGAACAAATACCAGGAGGAACAAATCCTACGACCCAAGTCCAAGTGAGGACGAGAAACCACTGATGAGAGAGATCTTGCGTTCTGTTCAATCGCACTCTGCATCTTTGATCACCGATTCCGAACTTCGGTTCGCAAGAGGTATGTCTGTGGTGCTTCGCCCAGGACCTGGCGATGAACCAATCAAGATTGATGTTGAAAAGGAAGAAGGCACCGGACAGAATGTTGGAGAGGGTGAAATCCCATCATCTTCCAATGTCCCCAACTTTGTTGTTCCAGATGATGATGAAGTTGAAGACACCAGGCCAGCATTGCCACCAAACAAGAGGAAAGTGTTGGCAGCTCTCAGGAATTTGATGAGCGTGGCTAGCGAAAATCTCTTTTGTCTTTATTGTGGTGGTGACGGTCATGATGCCGAAAACTGCCGAGTTGATGATGACAAGGCTGGACCCAATCGAGACCGAGTGAAGATGCTCAAACGGACCATCATTGGCAACTGCAATCCTGTGGTAGACACTGATTCTACTCAAGAAGCACAAGACGATGTCGACATGATGGCCGAAGAACTTCCTGGGGAGAAAGCTGAGCTCGGTGAGAGCAAGGAGGAGAAGGATGATGTTACTATGGAGACGGATGCAGGTCCTAGTGATACCACTGGTCCAGCTGATGTTGCTCATGGTGAAATCATCAATGTGGATGATGATGATGACGAAGATGATAACATCGTCACCATGCCCAATCCTACCTCTCTGTCCCAGGTCGGAGACAACATCGAAGGTGAAAAGCGAGTCAATGGATTCGACCCGATCACATTGGGACCAAAGAGCAAATATGAACTTTCCCTCATTGTCAGCGCAGCAGTACGTCAGAGTGGAGATTACTACATGACCTGCGCAGAGGCCGATGATCATGCTCCAATTCGACTCAACATTGGTCACATTGGCTATCGGAAGCTCACACCCGGTACAAGAATGGGAAAATTGCGCATCATGCCTGCCAACGGTGTCCAATTCTTCAGCACCAAGTCTTTGTGGAGAGGTGACGTATATGATCGCCATGCATTCGTGAACAAAGAGACAAAGGTCGAGAGCGACATCTCCCACAGACTCACCATGCTTCTGAGACATCAAATTGGAATGGGAAGTGACAAGCCTTACGGTGAGATCAATGAGGCAAGATCATTGAAGTGTGACGAAGGAGGATGGGTCGACATCCAAAGAATCCTTGAAGACCCCTTCATTTGGAAGCCCTACCGAGAAGACTACAATGTGGCGTACAAGAGGGACAATGTCAACACCTATGCATCAGGTTCCCGACGCCTTGAAACAATGAGGCATTCATGAAGGCACACGGGATCGATGAGAAGATCTTCGATGTCAAACGTCCCGTCTTCGTCATTCCAATTGCAATCAGGGCATCTACTGGTCATTCCCAGTTTCCCCCTGCAGCAATGGTCACACTGGAGCATCGACTCATTTCGCACCCATTGGACCAAGGAACGGCTATGTCACTTTGCTCGGCCTTCCACCTTTCGACGATGAAAAGTTTCAATTCGATTCTTCGACATGGCCTCATTCCAGGCGGAGAGTCGTCCGACAGGATGATGAGTTACTTTTCACTCCCTTCGCTCCATGGGACGACAACGGATGCAGGATTTTGAAACCCCGTTCATTGGACGGTGAGGTTCGGGTCGCCTTCTATATGTCGGCAGTCGACCTTATGTCCTTCGGTGCTCGTATTGACACCGATGGCCGGTACGTCACGACGCAGACGATCCCCTTCTCTGCATTTTCCGCAATATGGTACGAATCAAATGGCCGTGTGTGGAAAAGGTTGTTGGTCCCCGAAGGTGGGAAGTACCTTGCTGGCAGCATTCGTGATTTTACTCTCATCGCGTCACGTTCAACTCTTTGTGATCTCGTTACTCGGGTCACTAGAGGAATTGATGTTGAAGGGAAGAGATCAATGAAGGCTGAGGTCGAAGAGATGATGAACATTGTTGATGACCTCAAGAAGGAAGGCACGCTCAGCCTGGAATCGAATGATGACAGGAGGATGAAGCTTGTCGCATTCTGTGTTGAGAGAAGTCAGCCCGAGGTTGGATTCCGAATCTGCCCAGCCTGCCTGAACCAAACTCCAATTACAATCGCCATCTGTTTGCATTGCAAAGGTGAGCTTATTTATCTGTACTGCAAAGATCTTGGAGAAGAACAAAAGAACAGAACAAAACTGCAGAACAGACAAAGGCCGAAACAAAGATGAACGAACAGGACGAGAAATTGAGAGATCAGGCCAGAAAATCGGTTGACGAATCATTCAACCAGAACATGGAGGTCGACGTTGATCACGATGAAGGTTCATCCGAGGAGAAGCAAGCCGCCACCAACGCTGAGGAGACTGAAAAGGTACAGGAAGAGCTATACAAGCAAATCAGTACCGATCTTTCCGAGTGCGTATCAGTTGAAGGTTCGTACTACATCATCAAGGATGACGTTGACACCAAGAGTCAGTATCCTAGGTGGACTTGGATGCCGACTAAGATCAACCAGCCCTTGGAACAGATGCAAGCCTTTTGTTACGACGCCATCGGATCCTTCGCCCAGCAATTTGATATCCTCATCGCCACCATCATCCGTCAACAGTATGGTGCGACGTGGAAAACCTTCGGAGAAGGGAAGGAATCGAGCTACTATCATCTGACTTGGGAACGGTTCAATAAAAGAGGAACTCGAGCTGGAGTACCATTCCCTGTTCCAATCTTCAAGGAGGACATCGACAATCACGAGTTGAGAACACCCACGGAGGATGATATGAAAGCGTTTTGGGAAAGGACCGACAATGGAAAGAGGAGAGATTGGGAAGGATTCTGGAGAGCTTACAAGATGCTTCCAGTGATCAATCAGATCTTTCAATACTTGGTCAAGATCAACATTTCGTTTGAGATGATCAAATCGCTGTTGGATCTGAACGAGGCATACCAAACCAGTCTCGCGTTGAAGGACAATTCCATGTGGAGGAAGAGGAAACAGGATGTGTCAGCACTGACTCGACGCGTCATCCGAGGTGCAACTGGTTATGAGCACACTACACCTATTTTGCCACGTCAATTGAGAGCGAAGAGGTTTTGAAGCTCGATCCAGTGGGTCTCATCAACTTCGTTGATCGGACACGAGGCAGCAATCTCCTTCAATGGCAATCCACTTGCCGAGCAATGTGCTGCCCCATGAATCCGAAGCTTGAAGCGGAGCTTGATGAAGCCAATGCCAAGGAGAACACGAAGAAGCAGATGGGGATGTCAAGATTGTTTGACAAGGACTCCAGTGAGGCACAAATGTTGCGTGACGTTCGTGAAGGAACAAATGCACCATCGTCAACCGAGGCTCCACCAAGTTTCTCGGCCGGTGCCAGATCGAAGGCCGCACCATACACTGCCCCCCCATCGACGTCAATTCCTACACCGATGGCACCGAGTCCCGCGCCTGCTCCGAGTACGATTGAATCTGCTCCTGTTCCCACGGCTACTACCCCATCCGGAATTCCTCCAAAGGCTCGCCCATCAACGGCAACATCAACTACTCCTACAACAATTGGATCACCAAGAGCCGAAGGCCCCAAGGGCATTCCAACATCGTTTCATCCACCGAAACCATCGGGCCCTACTCCTCCTGACCATCCTCCCCCATCGCATCGAGAACATGAACAGTCGACGAGATCCGATACCACACCTGCGAGTGATGATCGCAATGATGCTTCCGCACGTGCTCCATCCCGTACTCCCAGAGGTGAGAACCCAGAGAAAGGGAAAGGAAAAGGTCGAGGTGGTCGACATCATGATGCAAAGGGGAAAGGCAAAGGGAAGAAGGGAGAGGGCAAAGGAAAGTCATGGGTTGTTCGTGACGCACCCCGTCGAGATGAACGCGATCCTCAACCTCGACATGGGAACATAAACGAGCTCCGCCAGAATTACTTTCCTCTCGATGATCCTATGCTTGGCACACTGCACGTTCCCAGAGATTCCACATCTCATTCTTCTGGACATGATGGTGACACAATGGACACGTTTGAAGAATATCAGGAACGAGTGCGCAATCGTATGGATCACACTGGTCGTCGTCCACGACATCGAGACAACCGATGAATGCGGATGGATGAACTATTTGCTTGAGATCAACACGTGAGCCTGGCTCCGTAGTTTGTTTCTCTTTGGTCGAAATGACCCAAATTTCCATGTCTGCACCGCTGTGCGACATATCAATCTGATACCCATTAATTAATTGCAGCATTGGTAGACACGATCGATCGAAATGTATAGTTCAACGGAAATAGCATTACTTGCTTTCCCGTCCGAACCGATTGGTGGTCATACTGACCCCGTCGAAGGACATGCTGTACAGAATAGATCTGATTTGTATGAACCGATGCGGTAGTGAGGTTCCGTGTGCTGCATCCACACCTTTCAATACTTTTGAGCACCATACCATCTTGGGCACGTCGCTCATGGGGGGTGCGAGTGGAACTGCAGTCACACATGACCACGAGTGAACTAGCACTCTAGCTACCAAACAACTCAACGTTTGGCTCAAGGACGCCGAACTTCCCAGGAAAAGAGATAGCTGCGTCGCTGCGCTTGCATGCGCTGCATTGCCCATTTGGTCTGAGCTGTGAGATACTACATCGACCAGAACGGGGTCTACAATATCAATATACCAGGACTACAACCAGGTTATCCCGTTTCTCAGATACCGTAGATACATTTGTAGATACGTAAAATTATCATGTAGCTGTAGCTACTGTATATATGAAATTTTGTTATGTATAACACATAGTATGTAGACTATGAAGACAAATTCCTTGGGCGAATCATGAGCATAAAGAACGTTTGATCAACTACACGGGCATCCCCATTTGTAAATGTGCCCGCTCGTGTGTTGGCTGGTGCACCTTGACCTATGTACGCAGATTTATGCACGTGTTTTACTTCAACACACATGCGCGCACATCACATGCACAAGTACATAGATAGATATGCGCACTCCCACACTTATACAACTACTATTGGCCCGCAATTACCACTTGTTATCACTCATCTATCCCCAAGATACCACTTTAGTTCTCGGCAAATTGCAGGTGCTGCACCGATCCGTGGATGGCAACCTGTCAACCGCAGGCCGTAGCAGGGAGGAGTGAAAGGTGGTTTCTGTTTATCAACGGATAGCTTTTCATGATGGGGATACAGTCGATATGCTTGTATTGGTGATGTTGATGAACATGATGAGAATGACAAACAACATGATGACAACGACAACGACGACGACGAGGATGATGATGATGATGATGATGACGATGATGATGGTTGATGATGATGATGATGATGATGCTGCTGATGATGATGATGATGACGATGACGATGATGACGAAGACAATGAGGGTGATGATGACGACGACGACGAGGAGGATGATGATGATGATGATGATGATGATGCTGCTGCTGCTGCTGATGACGACGACGACGACGACGATGATGATGATGACGACGACGACGATGATGATGATGATGCTGCTGCTGCTGATGATGATGATGATGACGGCGACGACAATGATGATGATGATGATGATGATGATGATGATGATGATGATGATGATGACGGCGACGACAATGATGATGATGATGATGACGAAGACAATGAGGATGATGATGAAGACGACAACGACGAGGATGATGATGATGATGATGATGCTGCTGCTGCTGATGATGATGATGATGACGACGACGACGATGATGATGATGATGATGATGATGACGACGACGACGATGATGATGCTGCTGATGATGATGATGGTGATGACGGCCACGACGATGATGATGATGATGAGGATGATGATGATGATGATGATGAGGATGATGATGACGATGATGATGATCATGATGCTCATGATGCTGCTGATGATGATGATGCTGCTGCTGCTGATGATGATGATGACGGCGACGACAATGATGATGATGATGATGATGATGACGATGATGATGATCATGATGCTCATGATGCTGCTGATGATGATGATGCTGCTGCTGCTGCTGATGATGATGATGACGGCGACGACAATGATGATGATGATGATGATGATGATGATGATGATGACGAAGACAATGAGGGTGATGATGACGACGGCAACGACGGCAACGACGAGGATGATGATGATGATGATGATGATGATGATGATGATGCTGCTGCTGCTGCTGATGACGACGACGACGACGACGATGATGATGATGACGACGACGACGATGATGATGATGATGCTGCTGATGATGATGATGATGGTGATGAGGGCGACGACAATGATGATGATGATGATGATGATGATGATGAGGAGGAGGAGGAGGATGATGAGGATGACGATGATGATCATGATGCTCATGATGACGATGGTGATGACAATGATTCCCAGTGACAATCATTCATGTCGCAAGCAAAAGTTGTTGGCTCCCGTGGCGTAGCTGTTGAGGCAAAGTAGTGGCCCAAGTTTTGCTCCAGTGGCAGCCACCGGACAGGCTCTTGAGTTAAGAAGTCATCCACCAGCAAATCCATTCGGGGGTTTCTCAAGCCTCAGGGTATCCCAAAGCTATGGATAGTTTATGTCTATAATAGTGGTTGTATGATATAAAGGATGATTTTGGGGGGTCCCCTATTTTGAGAAAGCACCATTTGTATTTCAGAATGTTTGGTTATAACTTGTTAGCACGACTCAACCTCGACAATTTCCTCTCGCGTGGTGGGCCAATGGAGGTGTCCTTCCTAGCGTCAGGTGAGAAAGTGGCTGTTTTCAATGCAGACGAGTTTGAAGGGAAATCTGCCAAGACTTTGAAGCAGACCTTGGCAGCTCGCATTGGGATCTCCAGTTTTCGGCAACGGTTGTTCTTGGAAGGGGATTCCCGCGAGATACCGGATGATGAGGTTTTCACTTCCGTTCCGGCCAAGGTGCAGCTGGTGGTTTTGGATTTCTTGCCTCCGGATGCTGCAGCAGATACAGCAATGATCAGAGCATCCAGTCAAAATGATCAGCATGTGCTGAGGAAGTTTCTTCAATGTCCCAGGAACCCTGATGTGAAAGACGAGAACGAAGGAACGCCCTTGTCCATTGCAGCTGAGCGAGGTCATGTTGACATTGTCCGGCTGCTGCTTGAAGCTGGCGCAGCCCTGGATGAGACCAGAAAAGATGGTGTAACGCCACTCTTCATTGCAGTTCGATGGTTCCGCTTCGACATTGTTGGCCTGCTGCTTGAAGCTGGTGCAGCCCCAGATCAGGCGACAAGAGCCGGTGAAACGCCGTTGTCCATGGCAGCGGCGCAAGGGAACCTTGAAATTGCCAGGTTACTGCTGGAAGCTGGGGCTGTTGTGAATCGTGATGATGGCGCCAAACTGTTGCAGAGAGCGGCTGAGGTGCATGATGCCAAACTTGCCCACTTGCTACTTGAAGCAGGTGCAGCCCCAGATCAGGCTACCAGGGATGGTGAACCCCCACTATTCATTGCAGCTCTTCGGGGTTCTGCCAAGATCGCCCGCTTACTGCTTGAAGCTGGTGCAGTCCCAGAGGCCAAGGCTAGGAAGGATGGTGCAACAGCACTTTTTGTTGCAGCTGAGCGGGGTCATGACAACATTGCTCGCTTGCTTCTTGACGCTGGTGCTGCACCTGATGAGGCCAGGAATGATGGTGAAACGCCATTGTTCAGTGCAGCCGAGAACGGTCATGTTGCAATTGCCCAGCTGTTACTTCAAGCTGGCGCATCCCCTGAGAAGGCCAGGAGGAAAACTCCAGCGGAGGATCAGGTGTTTTTGAGTTATCGTCGAATCGGGGTCTTTGCTCGAAGGGAGATGATGATTGCCAGAATTCGCTGCTTGACTCCACTGTCCATTGCGGCTTGGCGAGGCAATCTAGGCATTGCCAGGTTGCTACTTGCAGCTGGTACTGCCCCGGACCAGGCCGGAAATTATGGGGAAACACCATTGTTCACTGCAGCTGAGCAGGGTCATGTGGACGTTGCCCGGCTATTTCTTGAAGCAGGCGCAGCCCCAGGCCAGGTCACGATAGATGGTGAAACGCCACTGTCCATCGCTGTTTGGCAAGGCCATCTGGGCATTGTCCAGTTATTGCTTGAAGCTGGTGCAGCCGCGAATCAGGCTAGAAAGGATGGTGCGACGCCGTTGTTCATTGCCATTCAGAAAGGTCATGTTGACCTTGCCAAGTTGTTGCTCGAGTTTGGTGCGGATGTTGGTATTGCACAGGAATTGTCATCCAGCAAGCATGCCTGTGCAGACCGTCGCTTGGGAGCCCTCTGTTCTTGAAGCAAAGCAGCGCCCTTTGTGCAAAATTCGGGCTGCTGCTGGCCTGCCACCGTGTGGATGGGTTTCTCAAGAAGTGGACGTCTAAATCAATGGCAAGTCGTCGTTTCAAGGGGATTGTTCATGCCATGGAGTCATTTGTATGCTAAAGAGGCCCGCTATGTTTCTTTCCCACTTTTGCTAAGTTCCATGTTCTTTGTTGGCCTAGTTTCTGGCATTGGTCAGCCTGGTGAGAGTTTTGGCAAGACAAGATGATACTTCGAACTTTCGAACTTTTCCAATCTTCTAGTTTTGTGCGGTGGTGAACGGTCCAAACCAATTGGTTGCTCCTCGCATTTCAGTATTGTAGTTCCTTTGTAGGGCTTATATGCTGTACTTTTTTGTGATACTTCCAACGCTGGCGAGCCAAATGATCGCCAAGAACCACATCCTGCATATAGAGGTGACCAGCTCCTTCGCGACCAGACATTCACGAATCGCTTGAGATCACCATGGCTCCAACGGCTTTCTGGGAGATGCATGGTTGACTGTCGTGGTGGCTCTTCGCAGGGTGGAGGGGCATCCCAAGCATTGCAAACATTGGGGGGATGGTGCCAGCTTGTGGCTCCAGGTTGCCTCCATTGAGTCTGACTCATTCCCCGCAAATAGAGCAGTAAGAAGGGATGATATACCTAATGATATACTGTAATAATTGGGGTATACTGGTAATTGGGGTATGATAGACCAAGTGATGATATACTGTAATATACTTGGGGTTATCTTGGTCACCCATCATAGGCCAAATCGAAGCGGCCAAGACCAAACTAGCGCGTCAGCGAAACACTTTGTAATTTGGACTCTGAAGGAGGGAGTGTCAACTCATTACCCGGACATATCCAGACTTGGGGGAATCATCTGGCCTTGAAGGGAGAGACTAGCAGTGACTGTTGAGAAGCGAAAAGTTGATTTTCAACTAGCGGGCAGATTGCAGAATTGTTGGAGTTAAGTAGTGGCAGCATGATCCCACTCGGAGGAAAACTCACAAGTTGCGCTCTGACCATCTTAGTGTTGGGCAACTGTTTCATTCAGTGAAGCAATACCGATGAACCATGCCATGCGAAAGCTTGTGCGGATACTGATGCCTTGCTATGCCTTGCCTTTGCGTTTCTTGCGGATACTTACGCCCCATGACATGTATGCCCAATGTAGTGCCACCATTTGTATGCGCCAGGCGGTCCAAGTGCCGGACAAGTTGCCATGGCTTAGTGGCAAGGGTCATGTGAAATTGTGAATGCACGAGGTCCCAAGAGTCAACAAAGCAACCTCATGCAACCTCCGGGTCTTGTTGCTGATAGTTTCAGTGGCTATGCCATGCTATGCATATTGCACATTATGTTTTATGATGTTTTATGTATACAGTATATTGCACGAACATGCGCGGGCTCACACACACAATCAATGTATAGGCCCGCGTTTTGCAGCCATGGAGGTGTGCTTCCTAGCCTCAGGTGAGAGAGTGGTGGCTTTTGATGCACATGAGTTCGAAGGGAAATCAGCCAAGACCTTAAAGCAAACCTTGGCAGCTCGAATTGGGATCTCCAGATTCCGGCAAAGGCTGTTCTTGGAAGGCGATTCCCGTGAGATACCGGATGATGAGGTTTTCGCTTCGGTGCCGGCCAAGGTGCAGCTGGTGGTTTTGGATTTTCTACCACCTGACTCTGCAGCAGATGGAGCGATGTGGTTTTTATCGAAGAACAACAACTGGCATGGGCTGAGTCACCTGCTTCATTGCCCGAGAGATCCTGAGGTGCAAGACACCCTTGGCCGAACGCCATTGTCCATGGCAGCCGAGCGAGGGCATGTCGATAGTGCCAGCTTATTGCTTGAAGCTGGTGCAGCCCCAAATCAGGCAAGAAGAGATGGTGCAACACCACTGCTCGTTGCAGCTGAGAGGGGTCACGTTGACGTTGCCCGGTTGCTACTTGGAGCTGGTGCAGCCCCAAATCAGGCCAGAAAAGATGGTGCAACACCATTGTTCGTTGCAGCTGAGGGTGGCCATGTTGACGTTGCCCGCTTGCTAGTTGAAACTAGTGCAGCCCCAGATCAGGCAACAACAGCTGCTGAAACACCATTGCTAGTTGCAGCTGCGAGGGGTCATGTTGACGTTGCCCGGTTGCTACTTGAAGCTGGTGCAGCCCCAGATTTAGCTGTCCGGAAAGATGGTATAACCCCCTTGTTAATGGCAATCTTACGGCGCCATGAAGATGTTGCGGACTTGCTGGTTGCGTCCGGTGCCAGTGTTAGTCATGCTCGGGAGGTTGCATCCCGTTGTGGATCTATGGAGGCCGCCGCCTACTTGGAGAAGCATGCATGACCCGGGTTCAAGCATAAGCACAATCATCTGAGGTGGAAGATTATTGCGGTGGCGTTGAGTTTGGTCTCGTTCAGAGTGCGGTTTCGCTTGAAGTTCAAAGTGTCGCTATTTGACAGATGCCGTTTGACCTGCAAACTTGTAGCATTTCAATTTCTGCCAACTAAAATTGCAGTCTTCCAGTTGAACTCCCGAAAAATGGCGCCGGGATTCGGCGAGCGTCGTTTGACCTCCTTTCGCCGGTGGAGTTTGGCATCTCGTTTTGGGATCCATGGAAGTCGCTGCGGCGAAGCTGGAGGCTGCCCGACCTGGCACCTGAGCCTCCAAACCTGATGGCCGCGGCACGTGGAGAAAGGTTGACCGTCTCTGGATGTTTCTGGGGTTGGTTTCAAACCATTGGTTTCTTATAGGAATTTCAACATTGGTGTTTGACCTTCTTGAACAGGGGCTCTTGCAAGGAGCCTGCAGGATGTCAAACAATATTACCATATCAGCTTCCGAACGGATCATCTTTGGCAATCTGTTGGGCCAGTGTTTTTCACGTTTTGTCACGAACCATGGCGTTGTTTTCCTTGTTGCACTCAAAGTTTTCAGAGCAATCAGCGCACAACACAATCACAACACACACGCACACACACACACACAGGCTCACCGGGGTTTGGAGAATGGGACATTTGACCATCACGATGCCTGGATATACAGTAGGTGGATGTATCTCGTATATAACAAACAACTTCCGGTGGGTTGTTTTTATGTCATCCTGTGGCCCATTCACGTGGACAACGATTTTCCCCAGTCACCTCTTTGGAGAGGGTTGGATCCATGCGAGAGTTCAAGATCGTTGCAGGTTGATTGTGCACAATGATGGTTGATAATGTAGATCAGTCAAGTAGCTTGAACTCCATGGCTATTTGACTCTGGCAAGTCAGCAGCTTTGCCCAACCCTGGAGTAGTGTAACCAACCCATGGTGCCCAACTTGTGATCCCCAACATAGAGATAATTCTTAGCCAACTGGTGTAACCAACCAGTTATAAGCCCGAGGTTGCTACAACATTCATCCCCTGTAGCCTGCCGCTGTTCCATGGCTTGTTCCGCTGCGCAGCCGGAGGTCTCGGAGGCCGAACATCGGTGGCTATCCAACTGCGTGGTGGCCCAGCCGTGGAGAAGTGGGACATCCAGCTGTTCGCGCAGCGGGATCGGAGGGAAATGGCTGTAGCGGCTGGCATTTCAATCAGCTAACCATGGCTAAGGATGGTTCAAAGGCCTGCGTCCTGAGCTTCGACAGGAGGCTTGAACAAATGATGGTTCGACATGCTACTCGCTTGGTAGTGATGCTTCAATGCAACCTGTTGCAGCTGACTGGTTTGAGAACGGGGCCTTGGTACCTGTAGCTGGGACACGTGCTGAATCCCAGTCTGGAAATGAGGGGTCACATCACTGCACCAGTTAGAATGCACACTTTGCAAGGCATTTTGCCTGCATGAACAAGAAAGAACACGATCAATATTATTATGTTATATGTTTCATGTATATGAGTAGGTGGCTATCTACAATTGGCGTATGTAATTGGATAATGTATCGTTCATTTAGCACAGAAAACCCTGAGGAAAGCACATTAACATTCATGCATGTGTCTTTGAATCACACTAGTCTGGTTGGTGGTTTCAAACATTTTTTGTTTTCCCTAGTAGTTATTAACAATTGGTTGGTTGACTCATATTTTTCATAGGGGTGGTTCAACCACCAATCAGACTAGTACTTGCTTCAATCATCAGCCATGGCAGTCATCGTCCCTGGTTGGATCGTAAGTGAAGTTGGTGACTTGACGCTGGCATGGAAGCGTCCTGGCTTGCATGTGTATATTTGTTGTGAGCACTTGTGCATCATATGGCAGTACATCACCACTCGGCCACAACAATGAGATGGGAATTATTCGCCGATGGCATGTCCGAGTGCTGGACATGGTAAGTTGCCATCTCCGCTCTCAGTGGCAGCTTTTGGTCATGTGAACGTCCTGTGGACCTATGGATCGTAAGAGTCAAGCACAAGCAATCCCTAGGGATTTTTTGCTGATACGCTCCTTGGTTTGATGTTTTCCTTGGTTTATACAGCCTGGTTGCAGATCCTGGAATTGTACCCCTTCTGTATCAATTATTGCATTTGTGAATAGGGACGGGATGTCATTTGGCAAGCCAGTGCTTGTGGCCATCAAATCAACAGGTTCGTAACTTGCGTACAATACAAAGCAAAAAAAAAAGCAAAGTTTCGATCCCCACTTGAGTCTTGCAGCCATGGAGGTGTGCTTCCTAGCCTCAGGTGAGAGAGTGGCGGTTTTTGATGCGCATGACATCGAAGGGAAATCTGCCCGGACTTTGAAGCAAACCTTGGCAGCTCGAATTGGGATCTCCAGATTCCGGCAACGGCTGTTCTTGGAAGGCGATTCCCGTGAGATACCGGATGATGAGGTTTTCGCTTCGGTTCCGGCCATGGTGCAGCTGGTGGTTTTGGATTTCTTGCCATCTGATGCCGAGCAAGATATGGCCATGACCAGAGCATCCAGGGAAGGTGATTTGCATGCGCTAAATCAGCTGCTTCAGTGCCCAAGAGATCCCAATGTGACAGACACACATGGCAAAACGCCCTTGTCCATTGCAGCTGAGCGGGGTCATGTTGACATGGTCCGGCTGCTGCTTGAAGCTGGTGCAGCCCTGGATGAGGCCAGAAATGATGGTGCGACACCACTCTTCGTTGCAGCTGAGAGAGGTCATCTTCAGATTGTTGGCCTGCTACTTGACGCTGGTGCAGCCCCAGATCTGGCGACAAGAGCTGGTGAAACGCCACTGTCAATGATCGTGTCAATGGCAGCAGCGCAAGGGAACCTTGAAACTGCCAGGTCACTGCTGGAAGCTGGTGTGGTTGTAAGCCCTGATGATGGCGCCAAACTGTTGCAGAAAGCAGCTGAGCTGCAGGATGTGGGAGTTGCCCGCTTGCTGCTTGAAGCTGGTGCAGATCCAGATCAGGCGAGAGATGATGGTAAAACGCTATTGTTCCATGCTGTTGAGAAGGAACACGTGGATATTGCCCAGTTGCTACTTAAAGTTGGCGCGGCCCCAGATCAAGCCAGAGTAGACGGTGCAACACCATTGCTCCTTGCAGCTGAGCAAGGTCATGTTGACGTTGCCAGGTTGCTACTTGAAGCTGGTGCAGCCCCGGACCAGGCAAGAAAAGGTGCAAGACCATGGGGGTGGCTTGAATTCCCAGATCCGGCCAGAACAGATGGTGCAACACCATTGCTCGTTGCAGCTAAGCAAGGTCATGTTGACGTTGCTCGGTTGCTACTCGAAGCTGGCACGGGCCCAGATCAGGCCGGAAAAGATGGTTCAACACCATTGTTCATTGCAGCTGAGATGGGTCATGTTGACGTTGCCCGCTTGCTACTTGAAGCTGGTGCAACCCCAGATCGGGTCAGAACAAATGGTTTAACACCATTGTTCGTTGCAGCTGAGAGGGATCATGTTAATGTTGCCCGGTTGCTACTTGAAGCTGGTGCAGCCCCAGATCAGGCAACAACAGATGGTGCAACACCATTGCTCGCTGCAGCTGAGCAAGGTCATGTTGACGTTGCCCGGTTGCTACTTGAAGCTGGCACGGCCCCAGATCAGGCAACAACAGCTGGTGAAACACCATTGCTCGTTGCAGCTGCGAGGGGTCATGTTGACGTTGCCAGGTTGCTACTTGAAGCTGGTGCAGCCCCAGATTTAGCCGGAAAAGATGGTAGCACCCCTTTGTTAATGGCAATCCTACGCTGCCATCAAGATGTCGTGGACTTGCTGGTGGCGTCCGGTGCCAATGTTAGTCACGCTTGGGAGGTTGCATCCCGTTTTGGATATATGGAAGTGGCCGCCTACTTGGAGAAGCTGGCTGCATGACCTGAGTTCAAGCACAAACATGATCTGAGGACGGTTCCTGTGGTGACGTTGAGTTTGGCCTCCTTGCGAGTGCAGCTCCGCTTGAAGTTCAAAGTGCTACTATTTGCCAAGGTTTGGCTGCTACTGTCTGACAGACATTGCTTTGACAAACTTCTACTGGAGCAGTGGGCTATTTGACCTGGCACCTGAGCCTCCAAACCTGATGGCCACCGTGCGGCAAGTGGAGAAATGGTGACCGTCTCTGGGTTAGTTTCTTGGGATGTGGGGATGTGCAACATCATGGGTGACCGTCTTGAAAAGGGGATTTTGCAGGGAGCCTGCAGGATGTCAAATGATATTAATCAGCATGCCAGTTGTCGAACCGATCATCTTTGACCATTTGTTGAGCCAGTGTTTTGTCACTTTTCGTCACGAACCATGGTGTTCTTTTTCCTTGTTGCACTCAACATCTTAGGGGTAATCAACGCATACAAAACCACAGGCCGGCTCACTTGGGTTTGGAGAATGGGACATTTGACATCATTTGACCATCGCGATGACTGGATATACCCGGTGACAAGTTTGACTTCTAAGATTCTGGTGGATTGCTGTGAGGCAGAGGGCCCATTGAGAAGGAAAACTGTCTCAGTCACCTGCCTGGATTGGGTCCTTTCGACACTTCTTTCGCCAAGTTCCTGGTTGGTATGAAAGACAAGCAGGCCTTGCCTATTGATACTGGCTTATCAGTGACTTATCAGTTTTTACCAAAAGAGCATAAAATTTGACCGCTTCCCGTGCTCATGCAATCAATATCGTTGGTTGAGATGTCCCTCCATTTGGTACTTGTACCTTCATTTTCTGTATGAGTTTGGCGGGTGATACTTACCCACTTGGGATATTTCGCATCCAGATGCCATAGAAGTTGGAATTGCTGTAACCAACCTGCAACCAGGATAGCACCGAAACCAGGAAACGCCGAAGAAATTCGGGAGTTGTTTGTTGCCTCCTCTGCACCGAAGCCAGAGGGTATCGGAAGGGATCCAGTGCAGTGGTGGATGGGCCATAAGTGCGGAAACAAATGCCATCCTTTTTGTGGTTCAAATTGGCTAATCGTGCAGTAGGGCATAAAAGCCAACAACAACGGTTAAAGAACATCCGCAAGAAAAAGGGATGAGACTGTCAGCAGCGGAATGGCTCTGTGTTTTTTTGAGGGTTTATTGCCAAAACCAACTTGAAAATCAAAGCATTACACATGAGGGCTGCCTCAAGATTGACTAGCAAAAATAGAGAACCAGTTCAAGATAAAAAGCTTGGTCATTGATGAAAAATACACAAAGCACGCAAAACTTCCATCAAACTCCTGCTTCTACGTGGTAGTTTCTCATCACCCCCCTGCACCTCCAAGTTGTGGCGCAGTTTGGGCCGTCCGGCAAGGTCTACCTTTTGGGCGGATCAGTGGCTACCCAGCTGCATGGTGACTTTTGCTCCAGGGTGCCATTGTGGGTGGCCGGTGTGACATCTAGGCATCCAGCTGCGAATGGATTGCTACAGCGGGTTTGAGAGGCTGGCATTTCAACCAGCTGGTGATGGTTCAATGCCTGGAGGGTTCAGTATTGTTTATAGGTAAGGTCCTGGGTAGTTGGTTCAATATGCAGTTGTACTAAGACTAGTTGAACATTTCAAGTGCCAAAGATGGTTCAATATGGGTCAGCCACCAGTTTTATAGGCTGCAGTCTTCCAGTGTTGCGCGCTGCCAGCGACGCCAACTGCCGGCTTCGTCACCAGTCCATCGCGGATGGTTTCCCAGTTTCCCGGCCATTCCCAGCCCCAAAATGTGGTAAGTGTTGGGGTATGCCTTTCATGAAAAGACTACCAGCATTGGGCAATTCCTGGTTAAGAAGGGTTACATCTGGTGGTTGATGAATGGTTATCATTTTTACTGTGGACTTGATTTTTGTATTTGTTTCTTTTGATCAAATTCATATCAAGTTTTGAAGCGCATCGCCCGCCAATCTATCTTGCATTTGTATATTTGTTGCGAGCACTTATGCCCCATGGTATGGTAGTACCGTATCGCTCGATATTGCTCGGTCACAAAAATGAGATGGGAATCATTCGCTGGTGGCCAGAAGAATGGTTTGAACTAATTAGGCATCACTGTCCAAGTGCTGGACATGGCAAGTTGCCATCGCATTCTCATGCCATCTCCGCTCTCAGTGGTAGCTTTTGGTCATGTGAAACGTCCTGTGAACCCACGGGCCGTAAGAGTCGAGCACAAGCAGTCAGCTGGATGTTCTTGTTCATAGCCTCCTTGGTTGACACAGCTTACAGATACAAGAAATGTATGATTTCTGAATCTATCACTTCTTTTATCCATGTAGATTGGATGTCGTTTGGCAAGCCCGTACTAATTGCCACCAAATTGGCACGATAGCAACTTGCGCACCGTACAAAGCAAAGTTTCGATCCCCACCTGGCGTTTTGCAGCAATGGATGTTTGCTTTCTAGCCTCAGGTGAGAGAGTGGCGGTTTTTGATGCGCATGAGTTTGAAGGGAAATCTGCCCGGACTTTGAAGCAAACCTTGGCAGCTCGAATTGGGATTTCCAGATTCCGGCAACGGCTGTTCTTGGAAGGCGATTCCCGCGAGATACCGGATGATGAGGTTTTCGCTTCGGTTCCGGCCAAGGTTCAGTTGGTGGTTTTGGATTTCTTGCCATCTGATGCCGAGCAAGATATGGCCATGATCAGAGCATGTGAGGAAAATGATTTGCACGCAATGAATCAGCTGCTTCAGTGTCCCAGAGATCCCAATGCTGCTGGGAGGCGAAGAAGAGTTCGGAGGGGTCACGGGGAAGCCGATGGGCCACCACTGTTCGTTGCAGCTGCGAGGGGTCATATTGACGTTGCCAGGTTGCTACTTGAAGCTGGCGCAACCCCAGATCAGGCCGGAAAAAATGGTACCACACCATTGCTGGTTGCAGCTGAGATGGGTCATGCTGACGTTGCCCGGTTGCTACTTGAAGCTGGTGCAGCCCCAGATCAGGCCAGAGAGAGAGATGGTGCAAGACCATTGCTTGTTGCAGCTGCGTGGGGTCATGCTGACGTTGCCAGGTTGCTACTTGAAGCTGGCGCAGCCCCAGATCAGGTCAGCACAGATGGTGCAACACCATTGTTCGTTGCAGCTGAGAGGGGTCATGTTGACATGGTCCGCTTGCTGCTTGAAGCTGGTGCAGCCGCAGATCAGGCCACAAATGATGGTGCGACACCACTCTTCGTTGCAGCTTGGAGAGGTCATATTCAGATTGTTGGCCTGCTGCTTGAAGCTGGTGCAGCACTGGATGCTGGGAGGCGAAAAAGAGTTCGGATTCGGGAGGCGAAAAAGAGTCCAAACGATGGTGCAACACCATTGCTCGTTGCGGCTGAGGGTGGCCATGTTGACGTTGCCCGGTTGCTACTTGAAGCTGGTGCAGCCCCAGATCAGGCCAGAACAGATGGTGAAACACCATTGCTCTTTGCTGCTGTGAGGGGTCATGTTGACGTTGCCCGGTTGCTACTTGAAGCTGGTGCAGCCCCTGATCAGGCCAGTAAAGATGGTGCAACACCATTGCTCGCTGCAGCTGAGCAAGGTCATGTTGACGTTGCCCGGTTGCTACTTGAAGCTGGTGCAGCCCCAGATCAGGCCGGTGAAGGTGGTGGAACACCATTGCACGTTGCAGCTGCGAGGGGTAGTGTTGACGTTGCCCGGTTGCTACTTGAAGCTGGTGCAAACCCGGATCAGGCCAGAAAAGATGGTGGAACACCATTGCACGTTGCAGCTGCGAGGGGTAGTGTTGACGTTGCCCGGTTGCTACTTGAAGCTGGTGCAAACCCGGTTCAGGCCAGAAAAGATGGTGCAACACCATTGCTCGTTGCAGCTGAGGGTGGCCATGTTGACGTTGCCCGGTTGCTACTTGAAGCTGGTGCAGCCCCAGATCAGGCCAGAAAAGATGGTGCAACACCATTGCTTGTTGCAGCTGAGAGGGGTCGTGCTAACGTTGCCAGGTTGCTACTTGAAGCTGGTGCAGCCCCAGATCAGGCCAGAAAAGATGGTGCAACACCATTGCTCGTTGCCGCTGCGAGGGGTCATGTTGAGGTTGCCAGGTTGCTACTTCAAGCTGGTGCAGCCCCAGATCAGGCCAGAACAGATGGTTCAACCCCATTGCTCGTTGCAGCTGAGAAGGGTCAGGTTGAGGTTGCCAGGTTGCTACTTGAAGCTGGTGCAGCCCCAGATCAGGCCAGAAAAGATGGTGCAACACCATTGCTTGTTGCAGCTGAGAAGGGTCAGGTTGAGGTTGCCAGGTTGCTGCTTGAAGCTGGAGCGGGCCCAAATCAGGCCAGAACAGATGGTGCAACGCCGCTGTTGGTTGCAGTTGAGCTGGGTTATGTTGACGTTGCCCGGTTGCTACTTGAAGCTGGTGCAGCCCCAGATCAGGCCAGAGAGAGAGATGGTGCAAGACCATTGCTTCTTGCAGCTGCGTGGGGTCATGCTGACGTTGCCAGGTTGCTACTTGAAGCTGGCGCAAACCCGGATCAAGCCAGAACAGATGGTGAAACACCATTGCTTGTTGCAGCTGAGAGGGGTCGTGCTAACGTTGCCAGGTTGCTACTTGAAGCTGGTGCAGCCTCAGATTTAGCCAGAAAAAATGGTATAACGCCTTTGGTCGTTGCAGCTGAAGCAGGACATTTCAATATTGCAGCCTTGTTGATTGAAGCTGGCGCGGCCCCGGACCAGGTCGGAAAGGATGGTGGCCCGCTTATGGCCTGAAGTAGCCCCAGATCAAGCCAGAACAGATGGTGCAACACCATTGTCCATTTCCTAAACCCCCATCGGGATGTTGTGGAGTTGCTGCTTGGGTGTGGCGCTCATGTTCGTAGTGCTTCAGACTTTGCACAACTGTCGAACAACCAAACCGCAGAAAAAGGAGAAAGGCAAAGAAAGGCGGACCAGCTTTCGGTCGCTGGGTTGGTTTGATCCTCTTTGAACACCAATTTGGCAGTGTTCTTCCGTTCTTTTGTCATGAATCATTGCTTTCTTGTCCTTGCTGCATTCAAAGCCTGAGAAGCAGTCCCGCAGACACATCCGCACAATCCCACACACACACACAGATACACACACGCACACACACACACAGACATCGGGTTTCAACATTTTTCCACCACCGCTCTGAAGTGGAAGACTTTTCTTTCACATGGGGACCCAAGGTGCAGCCGGGGACCCAACAACCTCCGAGTTGTCAGAGTCTTCTGCTTCCGAGGTTTGCCATCGTGGCGCAAATGCGCCCTATCGAATGAAAGGTCTGACGTTGGATGGGATGGAGTGTGAGGTGGAGCCAAATGGGAGATCAACAGAATCCGTAGGGGGATCGATTTTCTGACCCTGTTCTGAAGGTGAAGCCATCATAGTTTGACCATCTACGGGGGATTTTGTGCAGTCAAGCCTGACAGAGATCCATAAGCATGAGATGATCGCATGGGATCGCAGCGCACAGCAGGGCTGGGAGAATTTCGGTGGATTGGAGGGTTGCAGTCGTGGGTACGAACCAATCATGCGGTGAGTTGTTTGGGGGTTCTTATTATGAACCGCGGTTATGATGAATAGATGCAGGTTGGTCACCGACAATGCCACGTGGGGCGCCTCACTGAAGCGGTTAGCGCGGAGAGAAGAAGAGAATGCCACTGGGTCATGGTTGGGGGTCAGCCAACAGACCAATTGCACTGATTGGTGGAGTCTTGCGACGGAGGCGGTTCTGGGATTCTAAAGGTCTCTGGATTGCTCCTCCGACGTCATTCACTCAGAGTCAGTCCCAGAGCGGTATTTTTACGCCTTAATCTCTTCCGCCTGATGCTGCTCCCACCTATGACATCCTATGACCTATGTCAATATAAATGGCAGGCCATATTTGTCAACCAAATTCATGTTTGAACCCTTTCCTGCCAACCTGCTACCAGGAGCTCGTTTGGCGCAGCGACCGGGCACGGTTGCAGTGGTGCAGGAGTCAGTAGCTACAGTTACACTAAGGAAGTCATGGGTTTGTCCTATGCCGGTGTCCTCAACTTAGGCCGTTGGTTTCCCTATGATTCCAGTGATCCTTTTCGGATGGTTCACCCAAGTACTCCCAAGTTATTGCTACTGGGTTGGTTGGGGTACCACACCATTCGTGGACACGTCGATGGGGATGTTTTCGAAGAGCCAGCAGGCCCGGAATGAAGTCTTTGATGTTACCAGGTGATGATGCCGTGCCGAGAACCATTGCCTTGTCAAATGTTGCCAGCCACGCAATCATACGTAATCAATCTAGGTGATGACGACACGGCAAGGTGATGTACCTAGAGTCTCGATGCGTAGCCATGAGCAGCCATGTGTAGCATTTTTTGGGTTGCACGACATTGCAAGACGCTTTCCGTGCCCGCAAGTCTTTTGTTGGAAAATCCAAGTGTTCCACCAGACAGCCATGGAAATCCATGGATTTTTAAAAATGAATTTTTGACCTTTTTTAACCACCAGCCATGGAGTTTTCAACATATTACGACATCACGGTGGATCGCTTGGGACATGCCGAGATTGTTGCACAAGGCTGCACTATCTGTAGCGGCTCAGCGTGGGGTCCCGGGATACATCTTCGGACATTGGTGGCGGAGCATCACGGGCGGTCCGAAGCTGTCTCACAGGCAGGTAAACAAGAAAAACATCTCGGAGAATGCTTGATATGGTCCATGGTTATATATAACTGGTTAATGGCTTCATGGTCAATGGCTAATGGTCAATGATTGCTGATTAATTAGGCCAATGGTGGCAAATGACCGTTGAGAATACTTGATAGTGCATCATTCACGAGCTGGAATGGTTGATTATGGTTGTTCATTACTTAATTGACCATTGCCAATAGTCGTTCAAGGCGGCGAGCTAGGAGTTTAATGTCAAGCCATGATTTTAGAACTTTTGTTTTTTAGGATATATCAGTTGGGCGTATTTAGTGGGGAACCATTGGCATGAGTTCCGGTTGCATGGGCCCCATACGAGACATCCTCTTGAAATGGTGGCATGTAGATGTATCGGCCGTGGCGTGGATGGCCATGCCAGGGCCAGAAGTGTGGGAGAATTTTGGCTAGCAATAGGTGTTGCTTGTAAATTGTGGCATATTTTTTGTTGGCCACTAATCGGTTAACTCGCCTACATGAACAGTGTAGGGCAGTAGTAGGGCAAATCCTCTGAGAAGCCCTTGCAAAAAAAAGAAAAAAACTAATCGGTCAACTCGCAATCAACTGATGGTTGATGTTGCTTAAGATGTTAGCAATGCTGGTTGCCAACCACAATGATATGTTGGCCCCATGTTGCTTGCGTTGGTTCTGTGATGGCCGGGAGGGCATCCAAAGCACCGCCAGAGCGCAGCTCAAAACAGCTGAGTCTGCAGTCCAGGTGACCTCTGTGAGGCTAGCACAAAGTAGGCATGCTTCCAATTGGTGCTTGTTTGTCCCTAAGCTGTTGATTTTTTGGGGGCTGGTTTTAGATGTTTTCGCATTTAGGGCTACGGTGGTATTCATTTTGTGGGCATGTCGGCCAAGCATGAAGACCACAAGCCGACAACAGCCAGACAGCTTTTTTTGGATCGCTTGTGCGATGCAGACGTTTCCATGATTTTCCGACTGGGCTGCATATCAGGTGCCAATGTCACTGGTTTGGAACTGGAACATGCAAACATCAAGTCCACGAGGATTTGCTTTATTTCATTTTATATTGGCAAATTTTTCTCTGTTGTCATAGTCATATTTGTGTTTGTGTACTTACTCTAATGTAAACTGGTTGGCTTCAGAGGTAAGTTTGAATCAGGGAGCTCTGCTACTTAAAACTCAAAGGGAGTCTGTTCTCCGAGAGGTATGGGTGGTGCATGACATCTTCACGAGAGCCGGCATCAGCGAGCTAAGAAACAAATGCTCCACTAGGTCAGTGGGGAATGATCAACAATATATGAATATAGTGATTCATCTACTCACCACTACTTATATATCAAACCAAAAAATGACACATATTTGGGAGATTATAACTAATCGATAAAATTTATAACCAACCAATAGCATTTATAGCCAACCAAAACCAGCTCATGGATCTAATAGGGATTTAATAGGGCTTAAAGCTATAGTAGGGCTTGAAGCTAGCAGCACCCCAGATACTTTTAAGAGTACGACCAGGAATGATGTGCATTGCCATCGCCTAGTTGTCATTTGGTGTCCAGCATGCACTGTACCCGAGCCGTTGGTTCGTTCGGTTGGCTGTTGTTGATGCAGAAGTATGATTCTGGATCATCAACCTACCCCTAGGGCGCAACAACCAACAACCAACACATTTTCAGCGGATTCCTAGAAAATACCCTAGATGCACCCATGAAACGGCGTCTTGTCTAGGCTTTCAGGCCGTCGGTCACGATGCCACATATGCAGGTGCGTGCATCGATGCTTGTATGCCGCATGTTCACCCACACTCTCACACGCACGTGCACACAGAATAGCATGCATAAGTGTATGCAACATTATGCAGCAAAGCTAGGTTGGGACGCATACTCTGTTGATTCATGGAGTGCAGATGTGTATATTTGTTGGTACACAACCTATGAATGACAACATGGATAGGGATAGATCGATCATCAGTTGTCCAACAGCCAGGGGTTTGGATCAACGGATTCACAGTGGTTCTAGGTCACTCCATAGCATGCAGTAAGATGAGCGGCACTCTGCAGCCGGGTCCAGGGCAGCAGTGTGATGGCACCAGCGGATCTGGAGATCTTTGGTGATGGTGTTGGACACTCCGTTGACTCGTACGGGCCGTTTCCTCGTGAACGGTCTGAAAACACCAGTGAATTTCCTGGTTTTCCTGGTGAATTTCCTTTTTTTCCTTTTCCTTTGTACATTTTTTAAAATTCTGGCCGAGTTTTTTTCGATTTCCAGACTAATCAGAACATTCGCCTTGAAGAGTACGTCGGTTGTTATCGTCATCCAGGTTGTCATCGTCCATGGTGAAAAACAATGGGATGATTGCCTCGTTTACAGCTTCAGCCAAGCATCATCATCCAGGTTTCGAGGTTGTCATAAATAGTTGCTTTCTGATCTGGTATGATGCGAACTGCTCTGTTTGAACC
>VSDK01012950.1:648896-661810 GCA_009767595.1 Symbiodinium kawagutii | reverse complement strand
AGCGGTTCAATGATGTAGAGCTGCATTGATGGCTTCGTGCCTGCACCGTAGCAGCACGCAACAGCGTTGCACTGATCTTGGAGTGTTTCCCAACACGCCCTCAGCCGATCTTGAAAGCTGTATGTGACCTACTGACGCCTGTAAGATGATGAACCTGGCAGACTGCTGTGCCGCCCAACCTGCCAGAGGCACTCTTCGTGTCTCCATCAACCCATGTGACTTCACCACTGCCACCTGCCAACCCGTCCTGACACCAGTGGTATCACGGTGACATCACCAGTAGTATCGTCAGTGGTGAAATATGGCTAAGCGCTGCGAAGTCTTGCTTGGAATCCACAGCTTGTTGTTTGACACTCCAATTCAGCACAGTGTACAGCAGCTCCTTGGGGGCAGGGGTCCCAAGGCACGCATGCTGTGGCACCCTTGTTGGCCGCCAGGTGAACTTGCACATGTGCACCCATGCACACGCAGATACGCCGATGTGTTTTGGAATGCACACTGGAACGTGTAAAGACAAATGATGACAAATATATGTGGATAGCTAAGTTATACCATTCGTACGTGGCAGTGTAAAATCAAACATGCATATAACATCATATAATTAACATATTTTTTTGGCGGCTCTCTTGTTACAAATCTAAATGTCTACAAACTTGCATGCACATACGTTGATACACACAATCATGTGCCGACATCTGCATGACATCTATCAATAATCATGCGCACCTATATTCTTTCACAAAGGTATACATGCATTTGTGACAGTTTGGATTCATACCATTTGGGTGTCCGTGTCCCTATAGCCTGGGATTCCATTGCTTTACTGATTTCTACAGTAACATTTATTGTTGAACAAAGGGGTTTGATTGTTTAAACAACCATTTGTTTAATCTTTAGATCAACCATTTTTGTTGTTCAATCAGTAGTTGTTGAATATTCCACCATTAATCAATAGGTCTTCTTTAAGGATCAACCAGTTGTTTTCATGGTGAAATCGCAGGGTACGCTTTATTTCTGACTTCAGCTGACTTGCCAAAGCTTCATTATGAGTTCCTCATGCAGCACCAAGTTCGTCAACAAGGGAGCGGTTCGACATGGACACAGAGCGGTTTCATGTTCGACTGCGCATGCGCCACCCAATTCCATTGCACCATGTCGCACAGGACCTATGGTGTGGACAACCGAAGGCACCAATGACTCATGTCACCGATGTCTTCCCTTTCCCTTTGGGAGCAGAGATGGTCTTCATCCAATACTGTTGGCATTGATGTTGTTTACTTGATCTTCCACCTTGGCTGCTGTAGAGCATCCTTTGGATTCCCCCCCGAACCCGCAACGTTGCAGTTTTAATATTTATATCAAAAGTAGTATTATGTACATACATCGTTCTTGAACCCTCATGGGGTGGGTTGTTGATCCAACTTTAGCCACCAACTACAAGTGTTTCCTGTAGATTTCTCATCAACCTTTTGCAGAGATCATCTGCCCATTTCCAATGGATCACCTGGGGCCACATGTGACCCCGATATACCATGACCACACCGTGGCACCGTGGCCGCGCCGTATTAAGATCACCTTTTCCCGGCGATAAACGCGCGTAGGGAGGGCCCCGAAGGGAGCCCTTTGCTGCAACTGGCCTTCAGCAGCCTTTCAGCAACCAGAGATGGTGAAAACCGACGGGAAAAATGCTATTGACCGCCACGATTCAATCACTGTGACTGTGAACCCAGTATTGACCACCAATAAGTATTTGATTACTCATCATGTTTTTAAACAGTTTTTGTTTTCACTAATTATTGACCAATGGTTGGTTGACATAGGGGTGCTTCAACCACCAACCAGAAAATGATGGTTCCAAATGGTTCCGTGGTGGTTGACCAATGGTTGACTAGGGATTGCTGACATTTTGATACTGAATTGTCAATGATAGAGGTTGATATTATATCATTGATATTGGTCAAGAATGGATTGTTTATAGCTTTTTCTGTTAATGACCAAGTGGCAAGGATTTCAACCATCCGCCGATGAATGGGCCGTTTCGATGTAGGCCACGACCGGAAATTATGTGAGTTTATCCTGGCAGCATGAGAAAGGTTGCGCAAATGAATGGGCAGAAGTCAAGACGTTTTCTTTTCTTCCTCTCTCTATGCATAGTTTCATGCTCACACATGCTCACTACAGCAGATTTCATGGCAGAGTCTTCCACCCCCGAGCTTCTGAATGCCCCTCGCTTTCTAGATGCTGGGGGGTAGGGATCACGAGCTGGACCAGCACTCCATCCAGCTCGCAGCTGTGTCATGGTGGGGCCTGCTCTGGGCTGCTCTCCCCTCCCTAGTGATCAGCTCATTGAAAGATTCAATGTATTTAACACTGACGACATCTGACGACACTTCACTAAGGATGAAAGGGTATAGAGTGGGTATAGAATGGGTATAGAATGGGTACGGCACATTGTTTTCCGTATATTGTTGGTGGTTGATGCTGGTTTATAATGGTTTGTGCTGCTAGTGGCTGGCTGGCTTGGTCTTAAAGGTATGCTTGGTTCTTTATAATTGCAATTCATGACTCTTGACAACGGTAACCAATGGTTGATTGCTGGGCAATATTTGTCAATCAACCGGTTGACACTGGTTCATCAAGCAGATCGGAACTTGACCAAGGTAAATGAAGTATCTTCAGCAGACTAGCAGCAAAGCGAATGAATCATAGCCATCGCTGACAGACAGGGTTGTTGATGATGGCTCATGATGACCAATGGCGGTTGACTGTAAGCAATGATGATTCAATAGTGATGTTGAATTCATGATGGCTGAATATGTGACTTTGTAGGTTAATTGCTCATGATTCAAAAGATATTGTAACTACTTCGTGGTGGTTGTTTGATGGCGACATTCTGTCCGAACCTGGGATCCACATCAGTGGGATGTTTGTTGCTGGGTGGTGCTATGCTAAGATGTTGCCGCCGTGATCCACAAACATCGTTTCAAGCACATCGCACACGAGTTTCTTGGTGCACTTCATGTGATGCGTTGTTGGAAGGGCACTTCACCATCTTTGAAGCTGAGCCAATGCGGCCAGATGCGCCACTGGTACAGTCAGCCGCGATGGCTTTCGCCGCGAGGTTCAAAAACGGCCCCAGTAGATCCGGAAAGGACCGGAGTCATCTATTCCCATGGGGACATCACAGATCCAAAGAATGACTGGCGAGGCGTTGGGAGATCCCTGGTACCGGGTGGGATGGATCTCGGTCCGCTGAATTGAATCTGGGTTGCCGGGTAGCGACATAGATTGCCGAAGATCTCGCAGGGGCACACGACTGCAGATCTTCGGCTTGATTGACTGCTTTGCTTAGAGCAACTAACTTATTTTTCCTTAGAGTTTAGTGTTTTTCGGGATTAGAAGGTTTTTACGTATATCCACTTAAAATCAAAGTTTTAGCTGGGAATCTCGAAGCCACCAAGTTTATATTCAGTACCTACTCAGCGGGACCATTAGCTACACATCACAAGTGGATCACACCTACAGCCAAATGACGTTTCTGTAGCTTGACTGTGTGAAATCAGTGCGCGATGGTACCGGCCTGTATTGAATATCCTGTATATAATGCCATTTCTTCATTACCGACTTTTCTTGAAACTGCCGGCATACTTTGCTCACCAAACAACATTTTCTTTACATGCAAATGTCATATGATGTCACATGATGTCATATGATGTCACATGATGTCACAGGCACCTGCGCACGTATACATGTATGACACGTATGACTCGTATGGCTATGTTCTTTTCACATCAGGAGGCGTCCTTTCCGGGTCCCTGGGCCACGGGCGCCCGTGCCCCGAAGCCTCGCCTGGCGCACCATGACGACGCTTCCGTGTTAAAAGCCCGGGCTGCGGCGGGTGCTTTTGGACAGGTCTTCGTTCAGAATTGGGATGTATGATGTATGACCTAAGGATGTATGACCTTACAACTTGTAAATGCCATAATTTCCTTGATCCTTTTAGGATTTGCGATTTGAGAAGGAATGAAAGGAATTATGTGATTCTTTTCATTCTTATGAGAAGGTTCATGTTGAAATTGCGATGAATTGAGGTGTCGGTGTTTTCTGAAAGAGGGGCGGGCACAGCTGCCATGAAAAGAAACATATTTTTCAATGGTTGGGAAGATACAGTACCTCTTGTTTCCTCCGACCCATCAGCATCTTGGGTCATGAAACGTCCATCTTAAGGGGGACACTCTGGTGATGAACGATTGACGCTTGGGCCACTGAAGTCACACGGTCTTGTGGTGATTCCGAACCGGCAGCTCGGCCGAAAGGTCAGCCGTGGAGATCCTACTAGCCTGACCAGAGGAAGAACAAATGCATTTTGCCATGGTTTTGAACATCAATGAAAGGTAATTCCCCAAAATATCCCCAAACCCATGGTTTCCTAGTACGATGATCATTTCTTGGTGTGTTATTGGTCGCCCTATTTTTGCACATACCTGAGATGCCCCGGTAATTTTTTTTGCACATACCCACATGCCCATTACAAAGGCATCACCTGAATCCGTCCTCTTGAATCCTTTGATGGTGTGTACGTTTGCATACCCCAATCAACTGGGTTGATGAGGAAAACAGCAATTGAATCCACATCTCAGAATCCGTTTGTTATTGGATCCAATGACCATAGGAGTAATTACCGATGACAATGATAACAAAATAGTCATCACTACGAGAAAAAACGATACAGTGCATTTTGACTTGCAATTGATCTTATCATAAAACCGACACAAATCCACATGAATCCACATGATTCCTCATTGCTTTATTTTACAATGCTAGATCCTCTGATCATGGACCCAGCATTAACCTTCTCCCAAGGCCAAGACGGAACGGCTGCAGAAACGCATCAAGGTGGCGACGGTGGTTAACAGATGACTTGATTCATCATGTAATTGATCTTGGTAGTGGTTACTTGGTGGTGGTTAATGATAGGCTAGTTGGTGGTGGTTAATGATAGGTTAGTTGATCATGGTAGGGCAACGATAGGTTAGTTGATCAATCAAGTAGTGGTTGGTGGTGGTCAATATTGGTCAATGGTAGCTTAGTTGATCAATCACATATTGATCATGAATGGCTGGCTAGACGTTCGCAATGATCAACTACAGAATGATGAATCATGGTGCACAAGGATGGTACGGGTCGTGAAGTAACGATTAGGATGAACTTGTAGATAGTAGTGTTTTTTCGTTGTGCTTGATGGTGCATGCTGGTGGTCGATGATGGTTTGTACTGGTGGTTAATGATGCTTGGCGGCGGAGTGGTGACGGGAAATTGAATCAAGGACAAGTATTTGAGGAGCCGTTAGCTCTGCACGTAGCATGGTGAAACCAGTTGACCTACAGCTTGAGTTGTAAGCCATCTTTTTCCTGATCGGTACTCGGTACTAACCTTCATGAAACATCATTGATGAACCAATTCGTGTTTTTGACAACCTGAAGCCATGAATCAACACTAGTGGTTCATTAATGAACCACCCATTGTTGAAAAAATCCGTTAACAACCATGAAAAATGGTTTTTAACAACCATGGTTAGCCACCCAATGCAGTAACCAACTAATTTTTGACCCACCCATGGGGATCATCATTGTGAACCCGTTAAACGCAACGTTCGCACCAACGCCAGGAGGCGCAGCGTGGAGAGGTGCCTAATGGAATCTTTTTCGGAAACGGTGGGTGAACCGATAGCCTGGTTATAACCATTAAGAAGCTAGTATTGTTAATGATAGGGGATGGCTAATGATATAGCATCCTGGTTGGTTCATTGGCAATAACAGGCTAAGCATCCCCTATCATTAACAGTCATTGGTTAATAGCCATTAGTAATTAATGGTTAATTACTATCATTGCAATAGTAATGGTTAGTAATCATTCACCCTATCATTAACAATAGCCTGGTCATCCATAGCTGATTGTTAATGATAGGGGATGCGCTTTGCAACAATAACAGCTGAACAGCTACTGGTTGGTGGTTTCATTGACATTCTTTATTTTCACTAGTTACTATTAACAAATGGTTGGTTGACTAATATTTTTCATAGGGGTGGTTCAACCACCAACCAGTAGCTTTCTTATGGTTAGATGGTTTGATGGGGGAACCAACAAGCTGAATTAATGTGTGAATGTCATATGATTAGATGGGGGAAAGGTTAGATGGTTCGATGGGGAATCTTATAATCCTAGATGGCTGGCAACATCTTGGATAGGGAATCTTAATGGTGACATGGTTAGATGGTTGATGGGTGAACCAAGAAGCTGAATGAACCACCTAAGCATCTCACGATGGTACCTAGTACATACCTATGGGTGAATCTTAGTTAGCCATGAAGTGAATCATTAACCATCTAACCATTCGACCATCTAACTATGGTAGCTATGGTGAATCTATAGTTGATCGAGGAGAACTATGAAGTAAGCATCTAACCATCTAAAAAATCATACTAATCATCAACCATGGGGATGACGCTTAAGCTGAACATGGTTAAAAAAGTGGCTTGTTAAGCTTGGTGAATATTAGTTACCCGGTTTAGGTCCCCTCAATCGGTAAATCGGTCATTCCCGGTGACATCACACTGGAATGAGGAGGTGAACCCGCCACCATGATGCAGTTTATTGTGCCCAAATTCGCAGTCGGTTCTTGTCTCATTCTCCAGGCCATGAAGTACAAGCGGCAACTGCAGATTTGTATTGTGTTTGCTTATCCAGCACTGCTTGCCACGAATCAGACAGTGTTGTTTGGACAGGGCATACTTGTTGGAGCTGCTTTTTTCATGAAGTATTGGTCAATGTTATACAAGCATGCACCGTCACACATGATTAAAACTACCTGATTAACATGGATAACCATTATAACTAATATGGATTAAGCATTGCATCTTAAAACGAAAAATTAGCAAAATCATAATGTCGTCCCCCTTGTTGTATTGCTTATTATTTGGTTGCTCGCCAACCGCCAACCGGTGGATAGCTGGTGCGCTGGTACGGCAGCTGGCGTAGGTGGGTCATGTCTCGGGGATGCGGGAGCTCTTCGTTTGCAACTCCGTGCTGATCCAAGAGGCTCCTGGGGTTAGCCGCAGGTGGGGAGCTGGTAGCGGCTATACCAAGGTGGTACTCCCCGCCCCATGTAACAGTTATATTTTCTTATTAACAGACAGGTTTCTCATGAAGCACCAGAAAGTATAGCCTTTCGTAGGTTTGGTGAATTAATGTGAATTACTTTTGGGGATAGCTGGTGAATATGCCCTTATGGTTATAGCTGGTGAACATGCCCTTATCAATGGTTGATGGTGGTTGGGGGCTACACCTTTGGGGGATCACCTGCGGTCCCCAAAGAATTACAGGGGTTAATACTTGGGATGATGTATTTCAAAGGGCGCGAATGGATAGTCATTGGTGATTCATTAGTGATCATCATACATTCGATGTATTTCAAAGGTGGTTCATTAGTGTATTTCATTATTTCATTGGTGGTTCATGAATTCCTTTTTGATCAGTAGCATACACAGCTGTGGTGGATTATAGGCAACAAGATGGCCTCGCGATCAACTCGTTCATGCTTATAGCGTCTACTAGCCAACAATGATGGGGATACGACCAGCAACAGGAGATGATTGTAAAGGAATGATGCGTCCAGATTTAGCTACTTTGCGAAAGATCATTTACAACCCTAAGTTGATTGGACTCCGTCATGTGGCTAGCTGCGATGCTTGTTGCCAATCGTGAAAGTGATTCGTCACATTTAGCTTCAACCGTTATTGAAATTTGGTTGTTGGCCACAACTAGTTGAAACAGATGATTGATAATCAGCAACTAAAATATGATATAACCAATCAAAATCAATCACTTTATGAACCATTTAGTATCACTTGTGATGAATTTCAAAAACGGTGCATAACAACTTTGTTTCAGCAACCCAATTGGTTCATCAACCTGAACTTGTTTTGTTTCAACAACTTATGTTGGATGGCTTATACGCTTTAACTTAGGTTTTTAGTGTTTTTAGGATATGATTGATTTACCATATAACTACTAAAAAAATATTTTTAGCAAGGGATCTATAAGCCACCAAGTTATTTTTTCGATTTGGTACAAGCTTTTCACCTGCGGGGTGCGACTCGACTTCAGCCAGGCCTTGCTGTTGGAAGACGAAGTGAAGGTTGGGACGATGAGGGCTCATGAGTTGCCAGGGGAGGTGGGACGCAGGTGGGATGGCCGACCATACGCCTTTTCTTCTTTAGTGATACAGTAGTTTTGGTGGTTAGCATATGGCTATGGGAAGCAGGGGTACGGGGTTTTGACCCACAGCCATATGTCAGTATTGGTTCATAATCAGGCATACCAGTTCATTTCAATGACTGCACGGATAAAATCTTGTGTGTTTACTGCTGGTCTGTGAGATTTGTGCAGGCTCGGGGCACAGTCTGACAGTCCGGAGAATGATTCAGAGAGGTGGCAAAGCCAATAAGTTTTGAATGCGACCACCCTTGCGCAAGTGATCACTCTATCCTACAGGAGGTTGCTTCCATCCAAGCATCAACTCACGAGTGAAGAACTTCAGTTATCTTAAGCAATTGCAAAAATCAGTTGCTCATCGGTTTTCCACATTTGACCCCCTTATCACTAGTATTTTCTTAAGTATTTATCCTTATTAAATATGATGAATCAGTGACATTTATCAGTGTTTAACCCCATTTCACCACCATGGGTTGGTCCTGGCCAAGCAGGGCACGGTATGATCATATCAAGACCCCCTGTCAGTTGATGCTGACAGCACCTGAGCCATGCTATGCAGTTGAAAATTGTGCACCTCAAGGTGGCTCTGCAGCTCTGCCAGGCCTCCTTTTGGTTCAACGCCTCGGGCATTGCCACGGTGTTGTGGCTGGGGCTGTTGGGGTCACCCAGCGAGCCGCACGGCGGCTTGCGCAGGGCATCGTTGAGTCAACTCATTACCATGATGAGATCAATCGTTGAATCTTAGGTGATGGATGATCTTGATGATTGGATCAACAAGTGATAGTGATAGTGGATCAAGGATCAACAAGTGATAGTGTTTATCCAAGCTATAAATGATTCGATCTTTGAAGCTTCAAAGTTGATGGTTTGTCTTGAAACGTCGCTGTAAAAGGATTGAATCGCAGATTTTCCCCTCAGCTGTTCTTGCTGGACATTCCACCCTTGCGGCGTCTTTTTTTTTGGTGCCCCGCCAGCCAACCAATCAGCCAACCACCCAACCAACCACCATGGCAGGATGCTCTGCCCACTAGGATGCTCTGGACCTTCATCTTGGTCTTCGGTTGGACCTTTGTCCCGGGTGTCACTGCCTTCGACCAAGCGGCAGCAGACCGTGCCTGGCCGGCTACCATGGGACACAGCTGGTGGTGAGCCAGGGAAAAATATGAAACCCAGGTGAAAGCCATGGGTTTAGAGTGAAAACCACATGAAAACCGTTGGTTTTATGAAAATCGCGTGAAAACCATTGGATTTAGACTGAAACCCACGTGAAAACCATGCTTAAGCATGGTTAACCCAGGGTTTGACCTAGCAACGATGATAGGTAACCGGTAACCATCATTCATCAGTGGTTTTCAAACCGCGGTCTCTTTGTATGCCGTAGTCACAACGAATGATTGTCAACATTGGATCTACCATTATCCATCTTCGATTTCAGTGAATAGCCATTCCTGACCAGCATCAACTAATTTTTGAATCGTTGTAGTGCTCAGGGTTGTGAACCATTGCCGGCTTGTTGTCATAGTCGTTGTTGGTTTGTCGTTGTTGTTGTTGTTGTTGTTGTTGTTGTTGTCGTTGTCGTTGTCGTTGTCGTTGTCGTTGTCGTTGTCGGCGGCGCTGGCGTTCGTTTTGGTGTTGGAAGCTGTGCGCAATTGGAAATGAAATGGAGTGAGAGAGATACAACATGATACAACTTAATACCAATTGTTGTCAACAACACTGTCGACTGATATCAGAGTTACGACGATGGCGGGAACAAGTTCCATGGCGCACCACATTCCTGAAATTGATGGACAAACCTGACAAAAGCCTGCTTCACACATCAGTCTATTTTGTTGGGATCTAGATCCCCATCACGTCTTCCGTTTGGTGGTTTCTGACAGTTTTTTTTTGCTTTGCCCAATTATTCAAGATGGTTGGTTGATTAGCAAGCATCTTTTTGGGGATGTTCAACCCTTTTAACCATCACACAAATCATTCTGAACTAGCTAGTCAGCTATGAATTAACGAACCAGTCATGATCATTATGAACCACCAATTCACCAGGGCTCCACCAAGCGGCAAGCCACTCATCCGTGCAGCCTTGGGTCAAGGCCCTAACTTTTGTGCTGCCTGGGCCAGTGCCATGAGCTGAGGGCCAGTGGGGAGGGAGGGAGGCCAAGTAGACAGGAGCCCCGTGGCACATGGCGAGGAACTTGCCATGACGGTACCATTGGTCACAGCTTTCCTAGCAGTGTCATGGTACGAGACGCAACCAGGATGTAGTTGAGAGGGGGCGGTCCATGTCCTCGAGCTTGAACAAGTAGGATTTTATCGGTGGGATTCTTGAAGTGTCCCAGCAAAGCAGTTGACAGGCATAGGTCCGTGGGGCTAATGCCAATTATCTTCAGAATTGGATTTGTGAAAATACGCATGGGGGTATTTGGAAGTTATGGGCGTCCCAAATCACTAAAGATGTGGACCCGTAATGATCCGTTCATATTTCGAGTGGCGGGTCTGAACTGGAAAATGGACATGGTGGGATGTTGTTGGTGAACGTTGGGGATCTCGACAGGGACGTTTCACCATTTTCATCGTTGTTTACGATGATTGAAACAGCTGGGTTCAGATCCAAAACCGCAGAAGTTTGATGTTTTTTCCCTGCTGCTTAGCTGCTGTAAGTCATCCCAGGTTGACAAACACAGCCAGTACCCAAACCACCAGCGTCTTCACCGGCCAGCACCAGGACACAACCCGTGGGTACCACCACTGTTGTGGGTCCCGTGGTGATCGAATCTCACCGTCGTTCAAGGTCCTCGTGGCGCGCATCGCCGCGATCCTGGACATCTTCTTCCTGTTGATCAACCTCCTCACCGTGCCCTCCCCAAGGGGGGGTACGGTGGCACATGGCTATGGGCGTTTGTCAGAAGCGGGCGAAAAATGGTGACTATCATGGTCATTGATGATTATTGATGCTTGATGAAGGTTGACCAGATGAAAAGGATCCGTTCCAATGTGGACTAGTGCTAGGTAAGAATCATCAGATGTTTAGTCAATGGTCAATGGATATGACCAGATGTTTACCAAACATTTGATGGTTAGTGATGGTGAGTCGATGCTCCTGGAAATGAGTTGGCAAGTTAATTGACAATTATGGTTGATAGCAGTGGCAATGATGGTGGGTAATGCATGAGTAAAATTGACGATGATGCTTAATGAATCTTACATATAACGATGTGAGTAGACGTGAACAAATGTGAATAGCGATTGATTTAAAAAGATGACTTGTTGGAGGATGTGGTCGGTTAAGAGTTCCCCGAATATTTGGTCGGCTCAGATGTCCCCTCCACAAGACGTTGATGCGTTCAACCGGACAAAGAAGGCTGACCGGGCGACAATTATGCTCAAACCCAGGAGTTTGGCCGAAACCCTACATCGATCCGCCAGCTTTCGCCAGCATATCTGCCAGCCATGTCTCCGAAGAGCTTCGTTGCCGCAGCACTTGTGGCTATGGCCATTACCTCGTTGCAGGGATGTGACGACTGGGGTCAAGTGTACGAGAGCGAAGCTGAAGCTTTGGACGCGATTTGTGGTGGATCCTCCTGCAAGTCCCAGTGCACCTGTTGTGTCCAAGCCATTTGGGCCAAAGGGCAGTAATGCTCGAGCGGAGTCACGGCAGGCTCCGAACCTTGGGACGTGGATGCATGTGGCAGTTGCATCAGTTCTTCGGCTGATGACAACTGGAAGCCAGAGTATTGCTTCACAGATCGCAACATGGGTCACTGCGGCAGTCAGTATTGGAACAACGAAAAGGGTGAGTGTGACGCATTCGATGGCACCTGCGAACAGTGAGCGCCAAAATCAGCTGGATCACCCGGACCAGCTGGTGCCGGTTCAAGTGAACCTGCATGGGGAGTGCAAGTGTCGAAGTTAGAAGAACCAGTAGAACCTATCCACATATCCAGGCAGTTTTTTCTTTTGATATTCATTTGGTTCATATCCATGCAATAAAAAACTCTTGCTCCCTGTTGTTTTCTTGGTTGGTTCTGTGTTAGTCAACCATGCTGATTCTGCATTGTGACAGCGCCTGAGAATCTCCAACCGAATGGTTGAGACTCGTCAATGACCTTGAGGGCATTGGCTGAAGGCGTTGGCATGCAGACCTGTCCTTGTCATGAAAAGATTGTGCCGCTGGGTGCCCCAAACATCCCCAAACCTCATGGTTTGCCCAACATTTCAATTTGACTCGTTGGGAGTTCTCATTGACTTTTTGAACTCGAGTTTTCATTCTGAAACTGATTGGTAACAATAGTTGCTCATGATGCCTAATGAATCTTGATTAATGATCAATAGCCTCCGTAAGAATAGTGAATATAAGATGAATAGCGATTGATTTGAAAAAATGACTTGTTGGAGGATTTGGTGGATTCAGATGGTCCCCGCAAAAGGACGCAGTGTGGCAGATGTTGGATAGGCAATTTTGAAAAAGGCCCGCAAGCATGAGTTGAATTGAGCTGATACATTCAATTGGTCTGTGGCAGGTGGACACGCAAAGCTGACGCGGCAACAAGGCTCAAGCCCAGGAGTTGGCAGAAACCCTGCATCGATCCGCCAGCTTCCGTCAGCATATTTGCTAGCCATGTCTCCGAAGAGGTTCGTTGCCG
>VSDK01012950.1:627856-641885 GCA_009767595.1 Symbiodinium kawagutii | reverse complement strand
TTTTCAGCAAAGGCCAGCTGTGGGTCCATGTTGGTACCTCGCAGCGCTGAGTAGTGCAACCTGAATGGCTAGCCATGATGTAATGGTTTCTTCATGGGAGATCCATATTGATAAGCCATAATAAACCACATTGACAACCTGAGGACTCAATATTCATCCAAATTCTTGTGACATTCATGGTCTGTTCATAGGAGATCCAAATGAACAAACCACCATTTTTGATGTTAAATCACCAGCTGTGTACTGTTAAACTGCGCAGCTGGATCAGGCTGGAGGCTGGATCAGGCTGGATCTCACATGAGTCAATGCTTTCACCAAGTTCTTGCAATATCGATCCATGATTCCTCCATGATCTCGAGCTCCTAGTGCTTTTGCCGGAGATGCATCGCAACAATTACCGTTGGTGTTGACCATCATTGGCCGTCCACCAGCCATCAAAGATGCGCCACTGTCAACGAGCACTCGCCCGTTCATTGTTGAGCCAGCAATAATCTTAACAGGCTATAGTCAAAAAATATCATGATTCACAACAATTAACCATTATTGACCAGCTTGTTATTAGCTCGCTTGTTATTAGCTCGCTTGTTGAACAGCTTTATCAACCACAAATTGTAAGATCGTCATTGTTTCCCAGCTTCTGAACCGCCATTTGCCATCCGACAATCATCTCCGATCATTTGCCATTATGATAGTTTCGCACTATCAACCACTACGTATTAGTGGAGCCATCATTTATCAACCACAATTCCCTTCAAGCCAGCATTCATCAAATATTTAGTTAAGCCATAATTAACAAGCAATATATGAACAATTAAACCATGATGAGCCATCTTTTGAAGCAGCTTATTAACCATAGTTGGTCAGCATGTTATGCAGCGATTCTTCACCATCACCAGCATGCAGCAGCCACGGCTGATCCGCACCCCGGGCCGCCCAGGTTGGGCTTCCCAGTGGCGGAGTTGTTGGTGAAGGCTCTTCTGCTGCGTGGCCGTCGGGGATGCCCAGCGCGGTGCGGTAGCTGGCCATGGGGCATGGCCGGCAGAAAACTCAAGTTGAATAGCAATTCATATTACGTAGTCTTATGAGTCTGTGGTAGATTGCATCTCGTCCCCTAGCATAGCTGGGACAGACCTTGGCCTGATGACGATAGAGAGAGAGAGTCTTATTAGTCTATCAGTCCACAATTCAACTGGATAACTAATAAAACTCAAGTCAACGAACAACATTCATAAATCATTAGACTTACTAGTCTATAGTCAACCATTCATGGTTTATGATGTGCTTAATAGTTGATAACTAATCGACTAATAGTTGATAGTCGATAGTGGTTAGTTTAAAAAAAGTCAATATCTGATGCTTGACTAGCGGTTTAATGGCTGATAAAGGGGCATAGTGATCAAACCGATACATACTCTATGTGACTATGGGCCAGCACCAGCCATCCGAGAAATCTGTGAAAATCCCAACGGCTCCATGGTTGCAGGGTCATGGGATGTGAAGAGCCAGGGCTACGGAAGGGGCCTTGGAACCACAGCCGCATAAATAAAGCAGGACCCTGATGCAAAGCCGTTGAGCTATCCGGCTAAGCTAAACCGCCGGCGATGCATCAATGAAGCATCCCTACTGGGCAAGTGGATGTTGTCCATTGACAATGGGTACCTGCCATCATGAGTGGGAAGCTATGTGAGCTGTATATCTCACAGGTCAATGTGCACATGCATTTGTAAGTCTACATGCTGGTGTGATGCATGGCGATGGTTCAACGGCTGATGTTCAGCAATCAGCACACCAGCATGTCTCAAGGTAGCAGCATCAGCCTCCACACTTTCTGTAACTGAATGATTTTGAATGGATTTTTGACCCAAACAGGCTGTGGTGGCCAGGGGTTTGAAGCCGTCACCACCGCTACTGTGGCTCCTTACCACGAGTACTCCATGTAGCAAGAGGAGAGATCTTTTGGTAACCCTTATTGGTTTTGACCATGGATTTTGTGCTTGGATTCTTGTTACTGTTTGTTCCGGTGATGGGTTCCGATATGGTTGCAATGATTATTGTTTGTTCCTGAACGTGCTTTCCCATAGCGTGAATCAGCCGGGTATCTAATATGATAGTTATCATTTCTTATTGCTAGTACACTAGTACAATAGTGATGGTTTAACACTGCTTACCAAGGTAATGACACCACGATGGGGTCATCATGATCACTAACTATCATCTTTACGCTTGACCCACTGTCACGTGATGTGCGAATACAACATTGGTAGCCAGTGATCATCGTTAACCAAGCTGACCTGTTGGATCCAGCGTGGATGCTCCTGCGACTTGGGGCACCCGACCTGGCGTTGAAGATTTCATCTCTCCACGACTTGGGAAAGCTCCACGATGTTAGGTGGGCAGATGAGCCTTTACACCCGACCTTTTGCCAAGCCGGGCTGCATCTCATTCAAAAGGGCTTGTTGATGATCAATCATGCTGGCTTAACAAGACTGAATTATATATTCTTTTTGCAGCCCAAATCTTAAGGGCTCTACGGTTACATAATAATCGTGATCACTCTGCATGTTGGTGTGGAGTTGCATGTGCCTGCAATTCCTTGGGCTAGTGGTTTTTGTGGGTGCCAAATTTCTGCTCGTCGAGTACCGCTGCCACCAGGTTTTGGTGCATTTGCTGCTGCGCTTGTAATGCGCACCACAGCCCTTATCAAAGGACGAATCACCCAAGGAAAACAATCAGCACTGCGCGATAGAGAGAGAGAGAGAGAGATACAAGATGAGTGCCAGATAGTGCCAGTATCAGTATCCTTCACAATGAAAGTAACTTGTATTGCGAGTGCTACCGTACTTGTTTCTATGCAGGTGCAGGCTTTGGTGAGTTTGGCAACCAGCAACAACCAGCGCGTGTGGGGGGACATGGCGCGAGCGGCCATGCGTGCGTTGTGCCTGTGGCTGCTGCTTCCGCTGACCTGGGCAAAAGTGAAGCTGGGGAAACACATCGTCAAGTACACAGAGGCGCTCCAGCCTTGGACCTAGCGCCGCCCTTGCCCCTGGCTCCTTGCTCCCAAGCAACCAAAGGGGTCATATGACCAAGATTAACCAAGCATATACCAAGCATCGCCATCCATCACACAACAATCACTACCTACCCACCATAACCAAGTGAATATTGCAGGTGCTTAAGGATTTGCATCAGTTCTTTGGAAGAAACATTGCACAGCTGCCGCAAATTCAATGGTCTCATTAACTGATTATTTATATGATTTCGGTCCGTGACCGGCGGAAATCACCTGGTATCACAAATTTTGAGCAATTTCCTGGTATCGGAATTATATTGCGTTATATTGGAGTGATTTGCAAGTTCACCGCACGAAAATCTCCTTTCACTCGCAAGTGCCACCATTTCCACATCATAGTTCTGATCCTCATCGACTGGCTGGGGATACCACGGCGGCCAAGGAACACCACCAGGCCGCCCTTGGATGCCCTTCCCGTGGCAGGAGAAGCTGAACTACGTGTTGAACCAACCGGAACGACCTCCCATCTTCCTGGAAATCTTTTCACCCACCTGTCCGGCCTGTCAATCTCTGGCACCGCGGTGCTGACAAGGGAGCGCGATCAGGGAGCGGTGGTTGAGCAGCGTTGATGGGATGATATGGGATGGATATTGATACAAGAATTATATTGCTTGATCGTTGCTTTTTTGCTTGATTTTTGCTTGATTTTGCTTGATTTTGCTTGATTTTTGCTTGATTTTTGCTTGATCTTGCTTGCTACTGCTTGATCTTGCTTGCTACTCATGTGCTGGCTCTTGACATGGTTTTGGTGATAGATCGCCAGTTGCGCATTGATAAGGACGGACATCATCGTTGTCCTCGCGAGTACTCTGAGATGGCTGGTTGGAAAACGAAGTTCGGTTCTGAATAGCCCCGGCGAAAAAATAGAATAACCACATGGAACGTTGATAGGGCAAAACAAGGGCGGAATCACTACTGACTACTGGTTTTAAAAGGTTCTCCCTGAGCTATCGTGATCTTTAAATTGCAGTGCTGACATGGTACTCTACATGGCTATGGGTCAAAATTGACCACCCAATGGTGAGGGATAATCGACAAAACTATGGGGAAAACAATGGTTAATGAGGGGGGAACCAGGGGTACAGGGTTTTGACCCACAGCCACATGGCGAATAGCCCCGAAAAAGCCGACCATGGTAGGTCAAGTTGCTGAAAGGCTCCATATTTGGCTGAGGCAGACCAGCACTCGTCATTGTCAACCTTCATGATCCGTGAGGTGTGCCATTGCTACGACCCATGCATAGCTGTGAGGTGAACAGCCATCTACCATGACGATCAAGCCATGCTTACAAGGCATTTCTTACTAAGCAAGGTCGATGATTGTTCATAGAAACCAATACTGACCATACTAAACCTAATCTTACTAAGTGGTTTGGTGGTTATTATATGTTATTATGGTTGGTTGCTAACAGTTAGCCAATAGTAATTAATGGTGCCTGGTCTTACTGACTAATGGGTTTTATGGACCATGCTGACCAATACCAGGATGGTTGGTCTATGGATCAATAGTACATACTCTTATGAGGCAACTAATTAAAGGTTATTATCGTTGTTTCCCAACTATTCACCATAGTAATTCATAGTACCCGGTTCATAGTTAGTAACACCGATTGCTTCATAGTTATGAATAGTACCTGGGTTAGAAACCAAATAGTTGATGGATTTAGTTCACTACCAAATAGTAACCAATTGGTTAAACCCCAGTGATTAGCACCAGCAAACCAATTACTTAATAGTTATCAGGGTTGGTTACTAACTATTGACCCTATCACGGCCCCAAAGCCCAAATGTCAACCCCCATGGTTAAAACCTATTGTTTAACGGTTGCTAACTAGTTGGTTTTAATAGCCAATTGATTAGTAACCAATCACCGAATGGGTTACTAGTTGATTGGCTACTAGTTAGTCAATTGATGGTTAGTCAACTAGCCCATTAATGGTTTTACTAACCAATGCAAGCTAATGGCTTTTCTGGTTGCTCAGTTGAACATGAACATTTAACCAGCGAGTTATCCATGGGTTAACATTTAACCAGCGAGTTATCCATTGGTTGGTTGGTTAGGTAATAGTTGGCTGTGGGTCAAAACCCTGTACCCCTGGTTCCCCTATCATTAACCATTGATTTCCCTATAGTCTTGTTGGTCATCATCCCCCATTATTTGGTTGATTAATATTGACCCATAGCCATATATAGCTGGTATCTCCTCTATAGTTGCTAGTTGTTATCCCCTATTATTAACCATTAACCAGCTAGTTAACCACTGGTTGGTTAGATAATATTGACCCATAGCCAGTTCCCAACCAATTCGTTTTCTGCTGGCCACCTGCTGGACCACCTGGCGCCCAGGCGCCCCGCATGAGCCAAGCGGCGGCCAAGTTGAAGGACGAAGCGCCCGAGATGAAGGCGACCCCGGGAGGGGGGGCCACCGAACGTCGGCCCGAAGGATGGGGGATGACATGGGATGACTATGCTGATTTAGGCGGGTGAAAAGATGATGATTTGGTGGTGAATTGATGGTGAATTGATGGTTAATTGATGTCAGTTGATGGTCAATGGATGGTTAGTTGATGGTGAATTGATGGTTAATTGATGGTTGATTGATGGTTAATTGGTGGTTGATTGATGTCAGTTGATGGTTAATGGATGGTTAATTGATGGTTGATTGATTTGTTAAATGATGGTTGGTTGATGGTTGATATATAGATGGTTGATGGATGGTGGATTGACTAATGACTATGCCGAATTTTGCTGGTTATTAAGTTATTCTCAGTTGATTGATGGTTCTTGAGTCAACTGATGCCTATGATGGTTAAGTAATGTTGGCAATTAATGGTGGGTAGCCATTGTCGGTTTTAAACTATACATGTATGTTTTTTGAACACACACACGTATATGTATGTATGATTATGTATGTATATATATATATATTTACATTTGTAAACATATTCCAATGCTGCCCAATAGGCTGCTTGATATTGATTGTCGGGGGGTCGTGCTTGGTGGATGGTGCTTTGCAGTTGGGGAATGGCGAATTTGTTTGGTAATGGTTGATGGTCAATGACTATCGACAAATCAAGACTCACCAAATACTACAAACACAGATATGACCCTTGAGAATGTTGAATTGTTGAAGTTTTCAACGATGGTGATGGCAACGATGATGATGTTGATGATGTTGATGATGTTGCAAGTGCTGGTCTGATAGACGCTGGGGATACTTTCATGACCCCCAAACGGACCTGGACCCTCCTAGTCGGCTTCCCCAATTCGGAAAGTCCATTTCCCATCGCATGCGTGGCCAGGTGTCCAGCGCATAACGAAAGCAATGCTGGACCAATGACCCGTCAAAAAAGGGCACGTAAACAAGATACTGCGACCAACCAGTGAAGATCATTGCCCAATTGCCTAACCAACAGCTAGATCATTGATCAGCTGATCGGTTCCAACACCTAAGCAACCAGAGAAGGACCCCGCTGCACCGCAAAAGCGGCAGGCCGTGCCAAATCAGCCAACCGACCGGCTGCCGCCCCATTCTGCTAAATATTTGAACAATTCTTGTTTCATCCATTCTCAGGCTTGGCACTTACAGGGGTGTGAATTGGGGCTGCCTGGTTTACAAGAGATCTTGATACATAGCAGATCATAGCAGCATGCCTGTTGGTTAGACGTCATTATCATGCCAAGGCATGCCTGACATCTACAAAAAGTGAGGTTCATGTTCACTCAAACTTTAGATTGACGTATTTATTGGAGGGAACCTTTGAAAAGACATTTGCAAGGCCGTCCCTGCAAAAGAGGCCAAAGCACCGACTTCCTGAAGGTGCTAGCAGTTCTTGAAAGCGCGAAGAGAATGATGTGGATGACCTATTGGTGGCAGTAAGACATTACCAGCAGCAAGAACCACAATGGGTGACTTGAATGACATCAGTTGCACGTTCGTTCAGGCTTGTTTTACCTTGATGTTCTTTGCCACCATCTCAGGTCCTGCTTCGTGTTAGACAGTTCCATCTCGCATGGTCCCATCAAGCCAACTAAGTATATACAACCCTTTCATTCATTGACTATCATTTCCCACTACCAGCATTTACCAACCATTGTTGACCAAGCGATATCAACCACGAATCACTCCATCGGTATTGTACTAATTAATCAACCCTGCATCGTTTTCCCTATCATTAATCATCATCAACCATCATTGAGCAACATGATTGGCCCTTATGCTGTTTGAACTATCGACTTAGCCATCATTAAACAACCCTTACTTAGCCAACATCAACCGTCTGGTTTAATCAGACACTAATGCAGTTGTCGCCAGGTGGTGGCGGTGGACGGCACTCAGGCCGAATCCACCATGAAGCTCGAAGAAAAATGATTTGTTGAGGATGGCTAACAGTGATTTATGGTCATGGTGCTAAGGTTATCTAAGGTTTACGATGCTGACATTTGGTGGTTTCTCAAAAGAGGGGACCCCCAAAAATGGTTCGTTTACTATTATACATGCATGGTTATATGATATTGGATGATTTGGGGCACCCCTATGACTTGAGAACCTCCCAAATGTTCAATCATCGTAAACAAGCAGTCGAAGCCCAGAAGTTAGCATTCACATGCATCAACTACGAACAAGAACGTTGAGCACTGCGTTTAGCATGGAAACATCATTTTTGTTGCTGGCCAAGCCAACTGGGAATGAGATGTAATGAGAATCAAACTCTTCTCTCCCAGCTTTCGTATTTTTTCTCCTCAAGCATGCTTCATGGGAGTTGGTCGGACTTGGTTATGGAAAGATATCCAGAAAAGTGGCTCATTTACCTATTGAATACTAATGGATTGAATGCTATCAACTCCAGTTCGCGCTTCCAACTTATGTCAGTTCATGTGTTCAAATCGGCTGAGTTAGGTTCTGGAAGTCCGTGTAACTGGGTGCTGAAGAAGCATCAGCGTAACTGTGAAGTGGTGAATCCAGCCCTTAATAAACCACCATAGGTTTTGCGACAAATGGCTCGGGATTTTATCACACGAAATACCGGGATTTCTGAATATGGGCTTACCATTCACCATCTTGGTTGCATGCATGATGACCATGGTAATATCAATTAACCATTTTCTTCCAGTGGTTTTAAATCAAATTGGCTCAAATTCAGTTTGAGACGTCGCTCAGGGCGATGATGTGTTGAGTGGAAGCACCTTTCTCGAACATGATTCAAGTGAACGTGACTTTGCCAAGCGGTCGGACCGAAACCCTTTCACTTCCGCCAACCTCCACCGCGGGTGACTTGAAAATTCTGGCGCAGGAGGCTTTGGGACAAAGGTTCCTGAGGCTCGTGACTGCAGAAGGACATGTCCTCGCTTCCACAGAGACGCTGCAAGCTGCAGGTCTTCAAGATGGAGACCACGTCACTGCTGTTTCCCTCCCAGCACTCGCAGTAGCAACACGACGTGCCTTTGCGATCTGGTGCCAGGGGGAAGATGGAACTACGACTTGGGGCAGCACGAGTTTTGGTGATGACAGCTCGGCTCCGCAAGAGCAGCTCAGAAGTGTGCAGCAGATACAAGCCACAGGCTATGCATTCGCTGCCATCCTTGGAGATGGAACGGTTGTTACCTGGGGCGATCCAGAACGCGGGGGAGATAGCTCACAAGTGCAGGATAAACTGCGAAGTGTGCAGCAGATTCAGGCCACAGAGGAGGCATTTGCTGCCATCCTGGCAGACGGATCCGTGTATACCTGGGGCAATCTAGATTGTGGCGGTGACAGCTCCGAAGTCCAAGAACAGCTCCGGAGCGTGCAGCGGATTCAGGCCACACAGACTGCATTTGCGGCCATCATTGCAGACGGGTCAGTTGTCACCTGGGGCGATCCTGAATGGGGTGGCGACAGCTCTGAAGTCCAGGATCAGCTCCGGATTGTGCAGCAGATTCAAGCCACTAGCAGTGCATTTGCTGCCATTCTGGCAGACGGGTCACTTGTGACCTGGGGCAATCAAAACTGTAGTGACATCCGTCACGTCCAAGATCTTCCACCGAGTGTGTATCAGATTCAGGCCACGGCAGAGGCATTTGCTGCCATCCTGGCAGATGGGTCAGTTGTTGCATGGGGCAATCCCATTTTTGGTGGCGATTGCTCTCAAGTCGAGGGTCAGCTCCGGAGCGTGCAGCAGATTCAGGCTACAAGTGCTGCGTTTGCAGCCATCCTCGCAGACGGGTCAGTCGTTACTTGGGGCCTGCGATCTTCTGGTGGTAACAGCCTTTACGTTAAAGATCAGCTTCGGGGTGTGCAGCATATTCAGGCCACAAACCATGCATTTGCTGCCGTCCTTGCAGATGGGTCAGTCGTTACCTGGGGGGATCAGGATCAGGGTGGCGACAGTTCTTTGGTCCAAGATCAGCTCCGAAGTGTGCAGCAGATTCAGGCCACACATGGTGCGTTCGCCGCCATCCTGGCAGACGCATCAGTTGTTACCTGGGGCAATCAACGCTATGGTGGTGACAGCTCTGAAGTCCAAGATCAATTACAGAATGTGAAGCAGATTCAGGCCACCGAGGGTGCATTTGCCGCCATCCTTGCAGACGGGTCGGTGGTTTTGTGGGGCGAAGCAAGCTTCTGAGTGCGGCCAGCTGTGCGATTTTGGTCGTGGTCAATGGGACTACCGGCGGCAACTGGTTCGCTACCGGGTCTCAGGCTTCAATCTGTGTCAGGTTTGGGCTTTCATCAGTGTCCATCTCCGAGAATTTGATGGATAGTGCTTCGGATGAATGTGGCATCCAACCCAGGGAGCACAGCTCAGCAACATGATACAAGTGTGAAAAAGGCCAGCCACTAGCCAATTGCCCCTGCCCTGAATGATGCTTGAGCGCAATGAGAGTGATTTCTACATGTTACCCCCTCCCTGTATGGGAGACTGTACCATCATCCACCGCGGAAATCCCTTCCTTCTAAGCTTAGGCCCTTCGTGGCCCCCCACTCAACCATGGCTTCTGAGGGCGGCGGGATTAGATTGGCTTGTTGCGCGCCAGGGGTCCACAGTTGGTTGTTTACTCACCGCACGAGTCCTGCAAGTTCCACATTTGGTGCTGTCCTTTGGTTGCGGTCGTTTTCTGCTGTAGTAGCTGTTTTTTGGTCTCATCAACAAGCCCCATATTTGGCAGCCATGAACCATCTGTTTAAAATCTTTCAAGTCATTTCTGAACCCTGTATCAACCAGTGTCAGTCATGAGCAACATCGTGTGCCCACGGATTTCGCAGTTCCCCATGGGCATCCGGCTGCCATGCGCCCATACCTCAGGAAAGACCTGGGGGCCGCAGAGTTTCCTGCTCTCTTTCTGCTGAGCCAAAACAACAAGACCGTTTCTTGGTGTCGACACCCGTGAGGCCATTGGAGCTTGATTTTTTCGTAGACCCCTGGGCATTTTCGATTCACCACCACGTCGGGGGGGTTCTGGAGCATTCTTTGCGGAAGTTTCTGAGAGTCATGAGATTTTGTCAGTGACATTTTGTTATATTTGGGTGTAGTTGTTGATAGATGTTGACAGTTTTTAAAACAGGATGTTATTCGTTGTATCTCCACTGGTCCTTGTTAGCCATATATACTTCTTAAGCAAATTGTGGTGGTAAATCTCCACTGCGTGGTCATATCTCCACTGGTTCTTGTGTGAACCTCTAATTTTTTTTGGGGTTGGTGGTGGAAGTTCTTGTTCTCCCAGCACAAACAATGTGCATGAGCTGGGAGGATCAATGAGGGATGCCCCCCCACTACCATCGCGGCTGCGTGGTGCACAGGTCCAGGGAAACTCCTGCAGTTTTTATTTTTATATTTATATATATATATATTGATATTTTTATATCTATATACATATATAGATTATACTCCTATGTTAGATTGTATAAGGCATGTTTAAGCTGGAAAGGCCTGTGACGACCCACCGATCAACAGAGATGATTTACCGGGCCTGTGATTAATGATGGGTAATGATGCCTGGTGGTCGATGATGGTTTATGCAGCTGTGCGTTTATACATGAGGGCAAGAACCAGCCGTTGCATTTCAGGAACGGCTTACCGAAGGCAATATCTCACGAGTCATCATGCGAAGGTGGGTTTTCACCACGACCGATCAATAAAAATATGAATAACCACCCTATTACTGGTTGGTGGTTTTAAACATTTCTTATTTTCCTCAGTAATCATGAAAAAATGGTTGGTTGACAAGCATATTCTTTATAGTGGTGGTTCAACCACAAGAGCAGCTTATATTTGATGGGACATCAGCTGTTCAAAGTGATGGTGCTCGCACCTGACTTCATCGTCATGATCATCAACCCTGGTGACCTTCAAAAAGCTGCCGTGCCATTAGCTGCAGCGACACTTGCCACGATGAAGCAACCAAGCAAGCACTAAAGCATCCATGAGAATGCAAAGCCAATACAATGATTCAAGCACTCAGAACACCAACCAATCAAGATTTGCGATCACCAATCGCGCCAAAATGTAAAGAAAGATGACAGCCCAGCAATCAGTTACAGTAGCTCGTGTCTAGCTGATAAATGTTGGTCAGAAGAATTAGGTAATCAGTATAATCAGTGGTTCCTCCGTTGCCGATGGTTACTACATCTTATTACCATATAGTTGTTGCAACCATATCCAGTCCATCATTATGATCAACCGTGTGCACATCCACTAAAGCAAGAATGATATAGATATAGATCAATGCAACATGTATAATCACCGTAGATGGCTGCAACTGGATTATGCAAACAAACATCCCCATCCACCAGCCATCCACGGATATGATATAGATGTATTCATGGCATGACCATATATCGTATATCCATTGATGTTCAATGCAAATCCCATCCCATCTCCACCAGCATATCCATCAGAACCCCATTTCTGATCCATCACAACCCACTTCCCAATGGACTTTGTCATCCCAAGCCAGCGCTTCAAGACTGGTATATCTCGTTTCCACTGGACTTTGTCATCCCAATTGGCTGCATGGTCTGCCCCCCCAATTCTAACTTCGTCTTCAAGGCCATTTCAAAAGCTACTTAAAATTAACTATATATATATATATATAGTAATATCTACTATCTAATATCTATTATGTATATATCAATTATCTACTATATCAATTATCTACCATTTTCCTGGTTACCCTAGTAAACTACCGCCAACTCATAGCTCCTAGTGACCTCCCCCAACTTACTGGTAAACCCAACGGCAGCTACTCAGCGAGCCCCTCAGCTGTAATGAAAACCCCGGATGAAGCGAGCCACCCCTAGTTGATTAATTGGAGTACCATTTTAGTGGGAAACCAGTTGGCTTTTAGGGGATACAATTAATCAACCAGGGGTAGCTCGCTTCTTCCGGGGTTCACATTCATGATGGGTATGATATGTACGCATATTGGTTCATCAATGTTCAATAGTTGTTCAAATGATGGTTGATTGATGATCATTAAGCTCCAGTACCTTCGTACAATGATCGGTCCTGGTGAAGCTTAGCTGACATTAGCTAACATGAGCTCAGCTTAACCATGATGACTGATGGTTGACTGATGGTTGATTGATAAGGTTAGCTAATGTCAGCAAAACTTGACCATAATCATGCACACATTAGCTTAGCTTAACCATAATATTCCAACCATAATAATTCCTAGCTGAATTACACACATAAACCTATGGTTAAGCTAAGCTAACCATCATATTCCAACCATAATATTCCACAACCTTCGCCACAATAAAGGGTAGTTTAGCAACATTATCAACCATAATATGGTGGATATCGTTATTTCCATAATATTCCATTATTGGCAATGGTCAAACAACTACTGGTTGGTGTTTTTTTTTGTTTTTTTTTTCTGTGGAAATTATTAACAAACGGTTGGTTGACTAGTAATTTGGAGCAGCCAGATGTTAGTCAACTAAAATTATTGATTCCTATGGTAATTATTGACAAATTTTGGATTTTTAGCAGCAGCGAATATAGCCATTAGCAGCTAACTATGCTATTTATTAGCTAAATATGGTACTATTAGCTGTATTTCCATAAACTATCCACCATAAATTAGCTTAAAAAATTCAATATTCCGCTTCCTCCAACCTTCGCAGCCCAGTACCGTCTCCAGCTGCCCCACGCCGACAGCGGCGACGCCATCGCCCGCTGGGCGCTGCGCGCCGCGGCGCCCGCGGTGCGCCACGCGCAGCCAAGCGCGCCGCAGCACGGGGCACCGCAGCTGGTGCTGCGCGCGGCGTGGCCCGGCGCGTTAAGGGGCGGCTGCATGGACCTAGGGACGATGAGGATGGGATGAGATGGGATGAGTGGGGTTTATGGATGTTGATGGTGATGAAAGTGGTGATGAATGGAGGTTCAATGTGGCTAATGATGATTTCTTGATGCTTCGTGATGTCGACAACTACTGACCATCAGTAAGAATTGATGGTTCTGATGGTGAATTGATGTCAACAACCACTATTAACCATCCGTAAGAATGGTAAGAATTGATGGTTATGATGGTAAATTGATCTGCAGTTACTGGTCCATCCATGTGACACGGGACTGGTTCCACGAGTGGTGTCCCTGTGGTGTCCGGAACGTCGCTGAGGGAACTGGTGCCGGCCTTCGAGAGCCTTGCAGAGGAACGGAAGATGGACTTCGAGGCGCCAGCTGGGCGAAGAAGTGAGCGCTTCATGGGTTAGTTCGATGGGTTGGTTGGCTTAAGGTGGATTAATAAGCTGGATTAGTAAGCTCGGTTGGCAAGCTGGATTAGTAAGCTGGATTAATAAGCTGGGTGGGTAAGCTGGGTTAGTAAGCTGGGTCAGTATGATTGTTACTGTGAGGATTTGTCATTCGTCATGGTAAGCTGGGTTTGTAAGCAGGTGATGTTGACTACCCGGTGCATCATGGTTGAGTTGAATGATGACTTTGTTGAGGGGAGCTGCCCCATGAGTTCTGGGAATGCC
>VSDK01012950.1:566485-617621 GCA_009767595.1 Symbiodinium kawagutii | reverse complement strand
CCCTACAAGAGAAAAAAGTAGCAGCAACAGGAGGTGCCTTCGCATTGTGGTGCCATGGGGATCGAGTCGTAACATGGGGCAAAGCATTTTTTGGTGGGAACAGCTCCCGAGTACAAGATCAGCTGCTGAATGTGCAGCAAATTCAGGCTACCAGATCTGGAGCTTTTGCAGCCATCACTGCAGATGGGTCAGTTGTTACCTGGGGTGATCCAGGCTATGGTGGTGACAGCTCTCAGGTCCAGGAGCAGCTCCGGAATGTGCAGCAAATTCAGGCCACCAAGAGTGGTGACTGCGATGATGCTTTTGCTGCCATCCTGGCAGATGGGTCAGTCGTGACCTGGGGCGACCCAAATAATGGTGGCGACAGCTCCCACGTCCAAGATCAGCTTCACAGTGTCCAACAGATTCAGTCTACACACCGCGCATTTGCTGCCATCCTTACGGACGGATCTGCTGTGACCTGGGGTGAACCATGTGACGGGGGTGACAGCTCCCGAGTCCAAGATGAGCTCAAGGGTGTCCAGCAGATTCAGGCGACCTGCAGTGCGTTTGCTGCCATCCTGGCAGACGGATCAGTTGTTGCCTGGGGTGATCCTATCTGTGGTGGTGACAGTTCGGATGTCCAGGATCGGCTTCGAAATGTGAAGCAAATTCAGGCTACGGAGGAGGCTTTTGCCGCCATTCTGGCAGATGGGTCAGTTGTTACCTGGGGCCATCCAGATCGTGGTGGGAACAGTTCTCAAATCCAAGATCAGCTCCAGAATGTGCAGCGGATTCAGGCTACCAGAAATGGTGCTTTTGCTGCGATCCTTGCGAATGGATCAGTTGTTACCTGGGGTGATCCAACTTACGGTGGTGATAGCTCCCAAGTCCAAGATCAGCTCAGCAGTGTGCAGCGCATTCAGGCCGCAACCTGTGCCTTTGCTGCCATCCTTGCAGACGGGTCAGTGGTTACCTGGGGTGATGCAAGTGGTGGCGGAGACAGCTCTCAAGTGCAAGATCAGCTGCGGAGTGTGCAGCAAATTCAAGCATCTTGGAGAGCATTTGCCGCAGTACTTGCAGATGGGTCAGTCGTGGCTTGGGGCGATCCGCATTTTGGTGGTGACAGTTCCCAAGTCCAACAGAAACTTCGGTTTGTGCAGCATGTTCAAGCTACAGGCGTTGCATTTGCTGCAGTCCTTGCAGATGGGCCAGTCGTTACCTGGGGAGATCCAGATCATGGTGGCGACAGCTCGAGAGTGCAAGATCAAATAGCGAGTTTGTAGGAGAACTTGGTGCTGCGAAGGGTTCGTTGTCAAATCTTGGACTCACGATGACTCACTTCATCGTCATTCCAGTTTCTCCCGTTTCTTGCCTTCAATGCGAAACCGGGAACTTCGGTTTTGTTAGTTTGGTACCTTGTTCTGTGACACATGCACCTTTCAAATCCCAGTGACGCCCTCACGCAGTTTGTCACCGCGGTGAAAACATTGCGTGATGTGGGTGGGTGGGATTGAGGGGGCAGAATGTTCTATTACCGTCATGGCAGTGCTTGTCCTCAAGCAGTATACCGATGAACCAACCATCGATGACCATCATTAACAGACCGTACATCAAGCATTAATTAGGCCCTAACTCAACTGAAATGGACCTCGTATGAACCATTTACCCACCATGAATTGACAGAGGCCATGGGTTTGGTTTGCTTCAGGCGCAATGTTACGTGCATTTCATGTGCGCACGTCCCGATGACATGATAAAGAAGTTGGGACTTCAACATGATATAACATGATGAAACAACCATTGCCAACCATGTACCAAATCATTTGCTAATGATTAGCCAACCTGTCCATCTATTAGCATTGCTGGCTGAAACATCAGTTGTCAACTATGATGATTAGAAGCACGCAGTGCTGTTAACCATCAACCGCTGCCAGGAACGCCCAACCGGCACTGAGCCGGTGTACCAACGGAGCAAGAGTCTTGGAACGGCAGGGTCCCAGCACGGTGCCAGGGGTGGGTGGCTTCACGAGAGGAAAATCTGAGACCCAACCATCCCAAGCCATGATCATTCGCGGAAACCAATCAGCTGAGGACGCAGGGGGAATGTTGGATGTGTCAAGATCCCCCAGCAAACTCCTGGTTTCAAATTCGCGGGGGGATCTTGATCCAACATTCCCCTGGTAACCAGCAATTGTAAAGCCGATCCAGAGGGAGCTCCAAGCAGCCCCAAACCTGGCGGATCCCAAGCCGAGACACGCAGCGGATGCGGCTGGCGGATTCGTGTTGTTGTTTCAGCAGCGCGTCCGTGTTTGGTCGCCTGACATGGCTTGCTTAGTATGTCATTGCTTGGGTACCCTTCTGGATCATCATCAGCTTGCAGGAGCCATCAGTTAGGTCGTCATTGCATTGGTATTATTGGAATGTGTTGAAATATGGATCGGCACTTGTGCACCAAGGAGTCATGAGCCACAGGTGGGAGTGGTTGATTAACTCATACGTTTCATAGGGGTCAGTCAGTGGCACCAGTTCTTTCAGGCTTTGGTGGGTGCCTTGGTTCCATCGTAGCATAGCCAGGATGATCATCTCATGGCAGCGAGCCGTGGCGAACGTAACCATGGGGACGGAAGTTCATCCATCAATGGGATATAGCCATCACTTGTATCACTCAACTCTTGCGTTTCGTTCCCGCACCGTGGTCATCTTCACTTGCAACAGCTCCAGCCCGGTGATCCACTCCACCACCAGGTTGGTGCGCCCTGCTTCGCCATGGGTAGCCCTGGTGATCACCCGGGGGTCCCAGGAAGCTCTTCGTGTTGGCCGTGGACATCCAGCGCTTCCCCGGCTTCGTCGAGCAAGAGCTCTATGCGTGGCAGGCGCCCAGCCTGGTGGCGCAACGCTTTCGCCATGGGCCGAGGTGGCGCCAGCGGGGATGGTGACAGGTCGGTGGGGCTGATGACGTCTGGTGGTTAGCTATGGGTGAACTATGCTTAGTGGTATGGTTTTTTATAGGATGGCATTTGATCAGTACTCATCTTGTTGATATGGTGGTTTCTCAAGCCAGTTTGGGGATTATAGTGGTTAGTAAGAGGGGGTCATAACCAACAATAATGATTACACAACTATTAACTGGTGGTTTCTCCGGTATTACTATAAATGATTGATATTGGATGATTTGGAGGCACCCCCGTTCTAAGAAACCACCATACATGTTCAGGTTGCAACTGGTTTGTTGGTTTGGTTGGTTCGTGGATGTTGGCGTTGCTGCATGTAGGTTCATGTTGGTGAAGTCATGTTGGCTATCATGTGTCCTGAGGAGGATACTACCTCGTCCATGACATGGGGTTGTCATCACCAATTCCTTGGCAATACTTTGAGCACCTGCGGAACCTAATTGTTGATCCGTACTCTCTGATAAAGTGACCTTGAAGTGGTACCATTTTCATTGGCGCACCGATGGGCATATGTTATTTTTAGTTTCAAGGTGAGTTTTTTTCTAGAGAGTAGTGGTTGATGATTTTTTGTTGCATCTTTGCCAGTATTCCCTTTCAATGGTCTATACCCATTAGTTTGGGATTGTGGGTGCATTGATTCCATTATGGATCAAGGGATTACGTCATCATCATGAACCCCTTGACTCGTGGGTGGGCTACATGATCATGATGTACCCATATGTATTCAGCAAACGAATCCCTTCATATTCATATCATGATAAAGTCAATGTCATTACTTTCGGGTGTAATCCAATTATTCTGAGGGATTATGGGCCATGTCACGGGCGTATCTGCTGAGCGTAGCCCCTCACAGCAACAGGTATTTCTTTTCAGATGTTCCTGGGACGTTGCCAGTGACCTGGATGCAGCGCAAGCTTGGTGTTGATGTTGGTAGTCGTGATTAGCTCACTGTAGCTGGTGATGTTCAGTGAACAATGGTTAGTAGTTGGTGGCTACAGATGGCTACAGTAGTCGAAGCCTACTATCCCAAGCCTGCTCGTCAACCATTCATAGTCGAACAGCTCCCCAGGAAGGTTGTCGAACTGGGGTGCCACAAGGCCCGTTGCGAGCCAGCCTCGCATAGCTGGTTTCAAGCATTGTTCAGCGACCAGGCTGTGTGGTGGCTGCTTGAACAATAGAGGTCAATAGCTAATAGGGGGACATATGATGCTTCCTGAGGTTGAATGAGAAGTGGTGGTTGATCGCTTTTAGAGTTCAAGCCAAAAAGCGGACTGGAAAGTAAAGGGAAGATATGGAGAGTACACGATGATTATAGATTATACAATCTATTTGTCTATTTCAGGAATGGTGCCATTTGCATGGCTATGTGGCTGAGCGCCATCACGCCACTAGCCTACAGCATACCAAAAACTAAACTAGGAGGACGATGCTGCTGATGAGTTAGGGGTGCCTTTGTTTGCGTTTACTGTAGTTTGTTCGATAGCTTTCGGAAGTAGCGAGGTGAACTTGAACAACTGCAGCTATGTCCACAGTCATTTTGGCTCAAGTTTGAGATGTCTTGCCAAAACTTGATGAGTTGAGTGGACGTTTTTGTAGGGCATGATTCGTGTCACTGTGACTCTACCGAGTGGTCGAAGTGCGGCAATTTCCCTCTCAACATCCTCTACCGTGGGGGACTTGAAGAAGCAGGCCCAGCAGTTTCTAAGACAAAGCTACCTGAAACTTGTCGCTGCAAAAGGTCCAGTCTTAGCTCCAGAAGAGACGCTGCAAGCTGCAGGGATTGAAGACGGAGACCATGTCACCGCAGTTTCCTTACAAGCGAACATATCAGCAACAGCTTTTGCCTTTGCGTTGTGGTGCCATGGAGGAGATGGGGTCCTCACATGGGGCATGCCAGATCGTGGCGGTGACAGCTCAAAAGTCCAAGGACAGCTTTTCAGTGTCCAGCAGATTCATGCCACGGCCAGTGCCTTTGCCGCTGTCCTCGCCGATGGGTCAGTCGTTACTTGGGGCAGCCCATCGCACGGTGGTGATAGCTCTCAAGTCCGAGATGAGCTCCGCAGTGTGCAGCAGATTGAGGCCACTGATAGGGCATTTGCTGCCGTCCTGGCAGACGGGTCGGTCGTTACCTGGGGTGATCCAGATTTCGGCGGTGACAGCTCTGAAGTCCAAGATCAGCTGCGGAATGTGCTGCAGATTCAGGCGGCAGGCTATGCATTTGCCGCCATTTTGGCAGACGGGTCGGTTGTAACATGGGGCGATCCACCGCACGGTGGTGACAGCTCAAGAGTCCAGCGCCAGCTCTGGAGTGTGAAGCAGATTCAGGCCACAAATGGCGCATTTGCTGCAGTCCTTGCAGACGGATCAGTCGTAACATGGGGAGATCCAGGTCATGGTGGTGACAGCTTTGGAGTCCAAGATCAGCTCAGGAGTGTGCGGCAGATTCAGGCTGTGAAATGTGGCGCTTTTGCTGCTGTCCTGGCAGATGGGACAGTTGTTACCTGGGGCAATCAAGGCGTTGGTGGTGACAGCTCTCAAGTCAAAGGTCGGCTCAGAAGTGTTCAGCAGATTCAGGCGTCAGCTTGTGCATTCGCTGCTATCCTTGCAGATGGGTCAGTTGTAACCTGGGGTTTTCCAGAACGCGGAGGTGATAGCTCCCGAGTCCAAGATCAGCTTCGGAATGTGCGGCAGATTTGCGCCACTGTTGGTGCATTTGCTGCTGTCCTTGCAGACGGATCAGTTGTTACCTGGGGCGATCCGGACTATGGTGGTAACAGCTCCCAAGTCAAAGATCAGCTGCAGCACGTGCAGCAGATCCAGGCCACCAAATCTGGTGCTTTTGCAGCGATCCTTGCCGATGGGTCGGTTGTTTCCTGGGGCGATCCAGATTATGGTGGTGACAGTTCTCAAGTCCAAGATCAGATCGCATGTTTTTAGGAAAAAAGTGGTGCAACATGGATGTAGCAGGACCCCCCCGGTACACGCCAAAGGGCTATCTTCCATGAATGATGGGCTGTGTTGGGGGGGGACGCCACAGGTGTTGCTTCGGAGTTGCCATGGCCAGCATGATAGTGGTGGGGGTGCTGCAGGTGCGAGTGGTGATTTCCATCTTGATCGGGATGTTAGTTGATGATGACCCACACATGCATACCGATGTATTCAAGACGAGATAGATAAATATAAACAATCTGATGGTTTACGCACCGCAATTTATGAAGTGATCAATTGCACTGAGGGAAGTCACCTTGGTCATTCGGGTGCGGAGGCATTTTGCCAAGCAGAGGAATTTCGGTGTCAGCATGATGGCCGATGGTGGCAAAGGCTGAAAGAGAACTCCTGGGGTCCCCAAAGATCCCCACAGTCCATATAATATAGGTTGGATTCGGTGTTTTCTGCTGCAATACTGGTGGGAAAAGCTGATTAATTAACCATGAAGATGGTCAAATGATGGCGAACAGCTGACTATATAACAAGCTTGAGCTGATCAACCAGCTCGTTAATGATTGTTGGTAGTGGTTGAGCGCCGATCCTTGCCATCGACAAGCTCTGGAATTGTGGTGGTGCACCGAGGAATCTGCAGAAGAGCTGGCAGATTTCCTCAAGGGCTTGTTGAAGAGGACGACTGTGGCGATGGCCTTGGCAGCTGCGCCAAGGGGGGCACAGATCGTTGGGATTTTTAGACTGTGATTGGCCACTTCCATGTGTGTTGGTGCCATTGGCAATTGATGTGTCCAGCTCGTTCCTGTTTATGAAGGTTTCTCTAATGGATCCTCCGTGTTTGGACCATTTCGACAAAAATCAAGCACAGAGGCAGTCATTCCAAGGTGTCTTGCAATGCCACGATGACAACGGCCTCATTTGGCCATGTTGTGCAATGCAGTCATGATGGTTATAGCTGTGGAGCAAGCTGTAGTGACAATATAACTGAGCATCGTTATTAATCACAAAGTAGTCAAAAAAAACATCATGAGGTACTAACCCATCAACTAACCATCAAATACCATGAGCCAACCACGAAATACCATGAAATGCCATGAACGAACCATGAATTAACCATGAATTAACCATGAATTAACCATGAATTAACCACGAATCAACCCTGTGATTCTCATCATTTCCATGCTGCAAATGCCATGGCGCAGGAGTCCCCGACAGATGTCGGAGCGCCCGGGGGAGGCTGGTGACAAGTTCTGGCAGAAGGTTGTCAACATCGGCCTGGAGGAGCCATAGATAGCCATGGGTCGCCAGGTTGCTGGCAGTTCACTTGGGAGAGGTGACTGGTTCAATCATGTTTTGCTGTAAGCATATGGGGCTGTTTCTCAAGATGGGGGCTTGAAATAAACGGATGGTTTCTTCATACCCCCGAGTTGAGAAGGCACCAGATATAAACCACCGATTCACCATCAAGAAATCACCGATGAAACACCAATGAACAAGCATCAAAAACCATACAGTAAGATTGTGAATCTAGCGGGTCTGTTTCAATTTATGAAAGCTGTGAATCATTCATGAATTTGGGAGGGTATATCAGGTTGGTGAATCATGGCAATTACAGAATTGAGAATGTTGGGAGGGCCTGTTTCACAACCATGGATCACATGAATCAATACCAGCAAGGATTGTCAGATCACATGAATCCATGGGCTTTTCAATCATGACAATTACAGCATTGTGTCCATGCCATGGATTGCCGGTTACGCCATCGCATGCTGACTTTTTGGGGCTGCCTGCTGTCATGGATCCAGCCCCAAGATCTTCCCAGGAAAAGCTGCGTTCGGCCCCTGCCACCGTGCTCTATGCATTCAAGTCTCCGGCCAGCTGCCTGGAAAGGGTAGCAAATCCCGGGGCGGACATGGGCCGCCTTGGCTGGGCGTGTATTACTTGGACCATTGGGGATCATTGGGGTACCAGGCATGTACTTAGGTGAAATGACCAAGCATGTACTTAGTGTGTAGTTGAATGCAACCAGGTAGAACCATGAACTAATTAACCATTCATGATTTGCAACAATGAACCATTAGTTGGTATTCCTTGGGCCATTATATAATCCAAATTTTGGAATAGCGCTCTGAAGCAAGCAGGGTTTCACATCAAGTGCAGAGTGCTAAGCTATGCTAAACTCTTCTAAACTCCATGGTGACACCACCAACCCCCTGGTGACTGAAGCGCAGAGCTGCTACCAAAGCCCATGTTAGCCCTGCCAATCATGAGCACGTGCGATCCATGCAGCTCCCACCGATGACTGCGCTCTGGTACGTGAACTGCGGGGACCGTAGTTCGCCATCGGCTTCACCAGCTCATTAAGCATCGTTTCCAGCTGATACTTGTGATATTAAGCACGTTAGCGACCTTTTTCAACCATTTATCAAGCATGTGATCACCATGTATTCGCACCATCGTCAGCCAGCATTGACTTCCCAACCGTCCACTAGTCACTAGTTGACCACTATACTCAACCATCATGGATCAACTGATTCAACTGCCACTGGCTATCCAGCATACAAACCATCATTGCTTCATAAGTGGCTAGTTGATCCATGAGTTCGCGCATCGCCTGTTGCACTCTGGCAAACGAACTTGGCCATGGAAAATCACCTTCGTTGAGGGAACCCCTAGGAAATCCTTGCGTTTCTATGGTGGTTTTTCTATTGCCAGGTCAGTTTCCCAAAGGGTACCCCGCATGAAGATGCTGCTATCATTGGTTAAGAAATGGCTAGTTGATCCATGAGTTAACTCTCCATTAAAAAACCTGCCAGTTGTTGACATGGCCACGGGTTCATTTGTTAAGAACCTGAGAACCTGGTCACGGGTTGTTGGCATTGCTCTCAGGACGGCATTTCCAATGATGAAGAGGCACCGGTGTCATCCCCGCATAGCCCCGCATTTCACAGGGGCCCCCGGTGCGAACATCATGGGTATCAACCACCAAGTGTCGGTTTATATAAGTGTGTTATGATTATAGTGTTCATGATGTTAAGCGTGGTCATAATTGATAATTAGTAATGGCCGCATGATAGTTAATTAAGACTGACAAGTGTCGGGATATAATTACGGATGATAGCGAACAACTATTGCGAAAAGATTAATTGGCGAGAGAGAGAGGACTTTTCTCTGGGACGGAACCTCTACATGCAATGGCCTACCTCCCCCCAAATAATGTCAGTTCCCTACCAAATGGTTCCCCACTCCAAAAGCGAGCGCTCCAATATTGGAAATGATCCAACACAGAAACTTACTTCTCTGAAACGATCTGATACGAGTCAAAGGAGGTTAATTAACGGTGGTTGTCCCAGAAAAAACGGATGGTTTCCTATATTATTTCCCCATGGTTTTCCCATGATTTTTGCATGATTTTCCTGTGGTTTTCCTATGGTTTTCCCATGGGGCACAACATGCCAAGGCGTTGTCCAGGGATGCCCAAAACGGGGACTTCAGCCTTTGACCCGTTCAGGTCATCGACTTCGAAGATGAGATGGAGGCGCTGGATGCCATGGCTGAAGCTGGGACTGGCAAATTCAGAAGGCTGAGATGATTGATGATCCCAGCAGAAACTAACTAGTTGATGGTCCCGCCAGGCAATGATCATCAATAACTAGTTGGTTGATACTTGGATGACAAGCAGCATCGTAGTTAGTTGAAAACAAGATAATGGTTGATAACTAGGATGTCATCAATATAATTAGTTGGTTGATGCACTAATGATTCAGGAGAGTGAGACTGGTGTGCCTTTCTCTGCGGCTGGGGCACGCCTAACAGTGAAGCGCCCGGTTGATATACCAATATGGTTGACATACCAATGGTTCACTTTCGCATATATCGGTGTACATATGGTTGACAATGAATAACCAAATAGTAATGGATAGTTGGTGGTTTGTTCCATGAACACTCCCCGGAAATCTAACGTTGCAGAGGAAAGCCATCAATTACTCCCAATATGTAATCTGCACATGGTAGATGCCATTGCTATGTGAATTTACCAGAGGATATTGATGATCACGATTAGCCGCTATAATCACTATGGATCATCATCAATAACGATGGTTGACGATCAATACAGTAATTGTGGTTGGTTGATGGTCACTAGTCACCATTCGAATTAAGCATGATCGTACCGAACAATATATGATAGTGATCAATGGTGATGACTATGGACGATCATGGCTACCATTTTGGAATTATAGTATCAATGGTGATTGACGATGATGACTGTAATAAAGCTGGTCAATCATGGTGATTGTGGTCGATGATGACTGGTAATCGATGGTGATGGTTGTCACTAGTGTTATGGGTAATGGTCGCTGTTGAGTGCGGATGACCAGATGGTTATCATTCATGGTTAAACCATAATACAACTGTACCTATCGCCACTACTACACGTTGCAGTGTTTGCTAATGCTTGATCACGGGGATTGTAAACAATTCACCATGGTGAGATAACACGTGCTTTCATTAGAGATGACGCTGGCCAACGGTGATCATTCCAAACAACGGTTGACCCGCAGCCATTAGATTGTAGACTGACACTGGTTTTTTTTGGTGATGAGATGGTCGTTATCCTAGCTATGCAAGCAATCAGGTGAAGTCAAGTATTTGAACTGATAGTCGCTTCGCGGGCAGAAACTTCGGTGTGGCTATCAAGAGATAACAAACAATTTCCATCGTTGGAGCCAGGGTTCCACAACTCGCCGATCGCAAAGCGATGCTGGCCTGTGGGCGGGCGTGAGTTCGAACCTGCACTCTCTTGTTTTGCTCCTTTGTGTGTTACCATCTGGCGGTGCTTGCTGCGTGCCTGCTGCTTTCACCCTTGCCACTTCCACCCCAAAGTGGTCGTGTTGAAACTTGTGGGCGGGCCGGGGGTGCAATTCCAAGGAGTGGCTCAACAAGAGTTGTGAGAGGCGATCCCAGCAGGGTTGGATGCGGAACGGAGTACCAAAATGGAACACTGGTAGATTTGAGGGCCTGCTAGAGATCAATCATGACGCTGGTATACTAGCAGTTTTGGATCGAAAGATCATCATTGTGGCTACGGAGTGGAGCTGCTTGGTATTTGAGATCTGGTTTTGAAGATTGAAATACTTCAATATATACATACATACACACACACACACACATATATATATATATAATATTAGCTGCTGTTGGACTGCCACTGGAGATCCAGAAGAGATATCAGCATCATGGTTCACCCCTAGCAGTTCGCGACCAGGCCTCCACCAGTGGCTGCCTTGGATGTGAGGAAGAACGAAGTCCCTCTGAGCCGCTTCGGCCTTGCAAAACGGCGGATTGATGATGTTTCGCGACGATGATTAATGCCTAACAAATGCTTAACAAATGCTAACTATATGGTGAGTCATGGTCGGCAGGTGTTTGTATTGATGATTCGCCATCCGTCACGATTCAGAGTTGAACGGCCAGTAGCCCAGTCTGAAAACAATTGCTTCAAACATGGCTGACGCGTAGCTGAGGAATGTTCATTCTTACCTGGGATTCATGTTGGCTCATGGTGAAATCATGGGTAACATGATGCTCAAGAATCAATGGTTGACCAAAATGATTGATCATCATCAACCATCCCGAACCATCATCAACGATCATCAGCCATCATCACTCATAATTTCCCATCATGATTGATCATCGTCAACCATCATCGTCGATCATCAGCGCTCATCGACGATCATCAACGCCCATCAACGATCATCAACCATCATCAACGATCATCAAGGATCATCAGCGATCATGATTGATAGCCATCAGTCCTCTGTCAACACCTGCTAAGGGCATTTTAGGGCTGGGTTTAATCCATTGAGCATGTGGTTGTTTCTGAATCAACCTGAGGCAGTTCCAGGCATCATTCAAAAATGCAAAAGTGGATCAACATCGGTTGGTGCCAGAACTTCTTGAGTGACACCAGTATAGTGTTTTGGTTTTATGAAGGCCCTTGATTTCACAAGACTCTTTCTTGCTTGTTCCAAGCAGGGAATTCCTGAGGCATCCCCAAGCCAGTGTTCCACCCAGAACGCACCGTTTCATGAAGAAGTAGCCTGTCAGTGTCAACTCCAGATGCATGTTGTACACATCACTGAGGACACGCCCAACCTCCGCTTTAAAAGCCTGGAGCTGACTCAGGGCACATTGCTTTGGCCATGATTGCCGCCCCACTTGGCAAACAACAGGGATGACATATTTATTTTCTTCTGATCATTTACCCATATACCATTATTACTAACCATCATTATAATCCACCACTGCTATATATACCACTACTAACCATAATTACCCATTATAAACCTTAGCATTTTGGCAATGACTTCCAAGGCCTCTATGCCGCGGCTAGCATCGGAGGGCTGAACGCTCCCAGCTTGTACTTCATCGCAGCTTGGCGGCTGTGGCCGGGGAATGTCACGACACTTCTTGCCACACAGAAACGGAAATACACCTGGAATCCACCATTTATTGCTGTTAACCCAGGGTTTCACTTTCAAGTATGAAGACAAATCCATTGCCAGGTTAGTCTACCGGAGGGTATATGTAATTGCAGTCACGTTTTATGGATACATGATGATACATGATATATGTCCGAAGCTGCGTGAATCAATGGAGATGTCCGCGCAAAAGTTCGTCGGTCGATGCGAGGGTAGTTGGTTGATGCTGGGAGATTTGGATGTTTGCTTCAAGGGTTCGCTTGTTCTCCTTTGCCGTGACAGCAATCCACCTGAGTACGGTCCAAAGCGTCAGACGACGGTTGGATTATCAGGAAGGGAGGTACTCCGGTAAGATTTGCTGGTTCTACAAACGCATCAGCAATGACATAACTCAAGCAACCATGCCAATTCCCTGCGTGATGCAATCAGATATCTAATACCCAGGTGATGATCACTCCAGTGTTGACCTTGTTTCTGGTTGGTCAGTTCATTCACTGGTCGCAACTGGTGACTAAAATTGGATGCCTACTGTCCTACTGAAAGTAGATAGGGTCGTCGAAAAGTGGGCTTTATTGCAGGTTGCCGGCCACAATCATCCTGCATATAGCGACATCAACTTCACATCACCTTCCATCAAGGTGATCTATTAACCAACCACCCGTTCAACCACCCACCCAACCAACCAACCAGTTTCAGTTGCTATATCCCTATATTTTTTGCTGATTAATGCGTATTAACCAGGCTTATCTACCACCCAACCGCTCAACCAACCAACCACCCACCCAACCAACCAGCCCAACCCAAGCCACCCAACCAAGCAACATCTGATGGCGCTCCAGAGGTGGTCCGCCGCCCAGGAATCCGACGTGGGGCAGAAGCCCGTGGGCATCCGCTGGGCTGGTGCCGTCGCGGAGTTCGAGACAGCGGCAACGATGCCCGGCGCGCCCCCGGGTGGTGAGTTGGGTCAATACTCCTGGCAATAACTATGATTACAATATGGTGGTTTCTCAAAATGGGGGACCCCCAAAATGGTTAGTCTATTACTATAAATGACTAGTAATGGATGATTTAGGGGTACCCCCATTTTGAGAAACACCCATATAGTTCATGGTCAATGGTCAATTACAATGGTCAACTTATGGTTCCCACTACTGGCCAATACCATAGTTAAGCCCAGGGGAAGCAACAAGAATAGGGGGCATACAAGCTACATATGAGTATAGGTTGATACCAAGCAAGTAATGATTAATGATGGGGGAACCGGGGCTACAGGGTTTGACCCACAGCCAGGTGTCAAGTCTTCGACCGTTTTTTGGGGGTCGGGTTGGATAGAGAGTCAACTATGCGGGATATGTGAAGTTTATACGACTTGCCCATGAAACGACCAGAAACTGAGAATGAAGTTGACCAGTTCGGGTGACAAAGGTAGTGAAGGCCAGGGAGGCGACTGGAATAGCGTCCCCAAGGCATTGTCAGAGGTCCATGCAGGGAGGCCCAGGCCCCAGAAGTGCTCCATCATTATCATGTTGGTTGGCAATCATTCGCCCAGGAACCAATGGTGGTTATTCATTGGTAACCATGCCGCATCATGTTCAGCCTCTTGATATGCCACAATCCCTATAGGGTTGACAATCCATGCTGAGCCCATGTGTTAGGGGTTAATGGCTCTCCCTATCGTAAACAAGCCAGATCTCCGGGCCTATGGGAGTGTGGAGCAGTTGCGGCATGGCAGTGAAGGACCATGGGCCTTTGCCATCCTGTGCCTGCATACTTGTGGATGTAAGCGTGAATGGGGTTGTTCCGAAACCACTCAGAACCGATCATTTTCAGTCAGGAAGACATGGTAAAACCAGCCATTAGAAGCTTCACCTACATTTCAAAACACATGGAAACAAACAAACAAACAAACAACAAACAAACAAACAAACAAACACAATTTCAAAGCACATCTTGTCTTCAAGAGCTGACCCGTCTCATAGACACCTGATTCTCGGTAGCCAGATTCTTCCTTCATTCCCTTTGTCTCTATGTCTGAATAAATGGGTAAGTCCATAGATTGGGCACCACAAGACCATACGAAACCATCCCATGAAATCCGTGCATTTCTGGTATAAGAAAATCCTCTATTCCCAGCGCCCAGGAAAGATCCTGCATCACTGCTGGAAAGCAAGCGAAGCACATTTCTGAGTGGCGGCTCAGCTTCATCCTGGGAAAGCCGAATACAACTCATGTTCAACAATCTAAGCCATGTAGCTCCTGGGAACAATCCAATTTTGTTGATAGTGGTCGGTAATGTTTGTGACATGATGAATGTACGTGTGTTGATGAAGGTGCTAATTGGTAGTAATGATGGGTAATAGTTCAAAAGTGGTCAGTATGACCAAATCTGCGGTGCAGATTCCAGTTCCGCATTTTTGATTTTGAGATGGTTGTCATATGTGGATGGTTGACGTTGGCTGGTGGTTTTAAGCAGGTTGACTGATATTTCGACCTGGGGTGGTTCAACCACCAACCAAGTGTGTGGTCACTGTGTTCATTTGATAGCAGCTTCGAGGTAGTCTCAACAGCATCATCCCTTGGATTCTGGAGCAGTCACGGCAGCTTGAGGCTTGCGGGCATCAAATGTGCAGCCTCCATTCCATGCGCACACAAGCACGCACATAGAGATTTACACGGAGATATACAGGGAAAGAGAGAGAGAGAGAGAGATGCAAAAATATACACATACAATTTGAAACATGCTGGCAGATCCACACACACATACATGAACGAAAAGCATGATGCTGACAACTATATCATTATATATATATATATGGCACATCCATTCATTGATTCATTTATTCATTTATATATGTATTTATGTATGTGTGTGTGTTCATGTTTGTTGCCTTGCTGCTTTGTTTAAAAATTTGTCGGTACGAATGTTTGGAGGCCAGGGGATAGGAGAATCTGGCTTGAGAAGGATCTTAACCAGACCAAGATTCATTGGACCTTCGTTGAGCAACGATTGGATCCAAGATGATCCAAGATTTATTGGATCTTGTTGATGCCATGGATCGTTGGATCCAATCGGTTTGTCTTCCACTATCAAGGGGTCGGAAAAGATCCAACACAGATCGATTGACTCTCTTTAATCGGCTTTTGCATAGTACTCGTATGTTTTCTGGGAATCCGAGGTCTCCTTTTCAGAAACCGTTCCTCCTTCTTGAGGTTTTCGCTGGTTTGTTGGTTGGGTACTGGTTGTATCCCTGTATTCATATTGGTTCCATCACTTACATTCTGATTTGTTATAATTTCCCCCAATGTCGAAAGTTATGCCCCTAGTCTTCTTGGTTTCTTGGTTGTTCTTACAAGTCATATCCCCGTATACATCCTTCTACAGGTCATTGCTTCTATGCCCTTGTTTGGGTCATCCCCTGGTTAATGGTAGTAGTCATCTATCCCCCTGGTTAGTCGTCATGTGTCCCCTGCTTAGTGGTCCTTCTCCTGGTTGGTGGCGCGTGGTCCCGTGGATCACCGTGGTCCTCCCTGGCCCCCACGGCTTGTCACCACGGCGCCAGGCCTTCCAGGTGCCCGACCACTACGTACCTGGCGAGGCAGCGGCCTTCAGGCAGAAGATCGCCTCGGTGCCTCGGCGGCGTTGGCGGCTTAAATGGCTATGGGTCAATATTAACTAACCAACCAGTGGTGAAGCCTAGCTGGTTAATGGTTAATAATAGGGGATAACAACTAGCAACTATAGAGGATATATACCAGCTATATATGGCTATGGGTCAAGCTCTTAACCATCGATAATGGCTTATAATGTTGGTTTCTGATTAGTATCTACCTGTTGGTTTCATGCCTATTTTCATTACTTTAGGGGGGGTTACACTAATCAGAAACCAACATTAATAATGACCAAGCAAATCATGATGAAAACAATTGTTAATAGTCGGGGAACCAGGGGTGCAGTTTCTTAGTATTCGCTGAGATGCTATTTGCCAATACACCACTACTGTTTAAACTGCTATGTTTGCTGAGATAGTCGCTATTCTTAAATCAGTTTCTTACGGAGATGCTATTTGCTGGGGTTCCATTGAAAGCACCAATGGTAAGAAACCATTTGTAATAAAAATGTCTTGCTTTAAGTCAGTCTCTTACTATTGCTGGGTTTGCAATGGGATGTGCAAATGGTGGTGTAAATCATGATCATTACAGGTGTGTAAATCAGTTTGCAGGAGGGGATCACCATTACTATTACTTTGGGCCAACCCAATCAGTTTCTTACGATTTTTCTGACTATTTGCTTTCAACCAGTTTCTTACACACCACTACTTTGGGCCAACCCAAATCACAGGTGGTAGAAGAAGCTATGATTTTGTCATGATTGGTGGCTTATTACCCATGGTGGTTGCTTGAACCAGGGCCCGTACTGCGGCTATCATCATGACTGGCGCTTTTCGCATGAACAGCTTTGGGTTCAACTGCAATAGCCCCTGAGAGCTCTGGTGAGGGGCCATAGAGGGCGTCCTTGGCATGCGAAGATCAGCCCCAAATGGCTGAGAGGTTTCCCATTCATCAGACTGGCAGACCGTGGAGAAACGCGTTTGGTTTCTCATCAGGTTTGTTTCGACAGTTGGTAATGAAGGGACCAGTCTGGTTTGGGTGGCCACCATTAGAAACCTGATGAGTTCTTGAAAACCTCTGCAGGCTGCGGGTCATAGCTACCCGGTTACGTCATACGGATGGAGGGGTGCTGCAGCCAGAGCCACTTCCAGGTTGTTGATCTCAAAAATGAAAAGGATGTGCAGATGCTTGGGCGCTGCCGATCACTGCGGGGTCGGCAACCGAGTTGTCACCACCCAAGTCGTTGTCGGAAGTGTTTCAAAGCTTGGGGAAACTGCCAAGAAGTTGACAGGACCTCCACCAGGGTTCCATGTTGAACACTGGTGGGTGAGGTTTGGAGTTACGTTCGCCGACAAGCAGCCACAAGCAGAGCTTACATTTGACATCCATCAGAGAACCATTGGGATTTGCTATGTTCATCAACGTTCATCCCTGGTTGGCGCAGTTTACATCAACGCTATTTACAGGTCCTATGGCTGGTGAATTTTCCCATCAACAAACTCAGAAATCTTGCAGTGACAGATGGATGGGAATAAGCACCATTTGCAACATGCCAAGATCGATTTTCTGCCGAAGCAAAGCCTTTCACTATACTTGAGTCTACAGGTTGGGGCCTGTCATTGAAGCAATTGTAGAAAAGGACAGGCTTTTGGCACAGATTTTTTTAAACGTTTTTTTTGTACATTTGTTTGCTGGATGATCTGCTGTGATTGCCCTGTGGCTGACATGTCAAGCTACATGACGCACCGGTAGTTTTCCCAAATGGCATGTTTCACTACGCAAGCCATACCTCTGACATAATCGCTAATGGCTGAAAGGATTAGTATAGCGATTGATTCCGATTGGATTCTGTTGGATTTATTGTTTTGATCATGGGCCATTGATGCTTGACCGAATCAACATCCCGCAGTCTTGGTGAATGGTAGCGGCCATTATCAACCATCTTGAGCTATCAGTAGCATCCATGTCATTTTCTATCATTACCATCGACACCCATGATCAACCGTCATCATCCTCTGTTAGCCACATACTCAAACCATGATAAGCCATCACTACTAGCTGCTACTTGCTGTCATGAAGTCCATCTCTGGTCACCAGTTGCTTCCCCATCGCTTCGCTACCAAGGAAGTTGTTGGACCGAAAGGCTCACGGCCTTCTGGAGTGCCTTGGGCGCGTCGATGCCCAGGTGTAAGCCATGGATTCTATGTTGGACAACACACGTTCCATAGCAGGAAATATGCTGCTGAGTGATGAGTGGAGTTGTAGATCATGGTAACCTGGTTGATTCATGTTGGTACCCACTCGTTGGGACATGACATAACTAGTCAACCGGCCATTGGGTGGTTCATCTCATGTTTGTACTTTAGCCTTTGCAAGCCCAACAGTTACAGAGATGGAACTGGTACCATGCAGCCATGGATCAACCGATGGAAGCATCCAAAGGTGGTGCGCATTCATAGTTGAGCAATTCCTACCTTTCCAGTTCCCACGAACTAGCAGGTAACCCCAAACAACAACGGTAACCAGCTGGCTACCCCATGGTAGTTGAGTGACGTTGTCCCCAAAAATTGCGAGGCCATGACACATCCACAGGTGATCCGTCCCTTGGTCCCTGGCAGCTCCAGGTTCTACTCGCCCAGCTGCGGCGCCTGTAAGAAGTTCGCGCCCAGCTACGAATCCGCGGCGCGGAAGGCGGTGAACTTCACCTTGGCGCGTTTGGCGCCTTGGCGCTGTGGATGACAGGGTGGTGGGGATGGTGAGATGCCTGGGTGAAAACTGAGGGAATCTGCAGGGAAATGGATGAGACGGATGAGATGGATGAGATTGATGATGTTGATGTGGTTTCGAACAAGGATTTTGGAGATGGAACTTGAGAATAAAGATGGAACTTGAAGCTTCGCGATTCAAGTCTCCGATTTGTCAGGTATTGTCAGGTCACGGCCTAGATTGTGTTAGGTGCCTCTTCTCCTCATAGTCCTGTCCCCCAACCAATCGCAGAAGTACTTAGGTCAATGAAGTGATTTCATTCACCATCGGCCCACCAAACGGTCCAGCAACCCAGCTAGAGCATCAACCACCATATCAACCACTCAGTTGCTACACGATCTCCCCAGGCTCTTGGGGTTGGCGCCCCTGCACCCGAGGATTGCTCCACGCATGAAGGAGAGCGGTGTTGCAACAAACGTGGCATCGTTTCATGGCGGCCGGGGATGGGCTGCCCCCACCTTGGAATCACGGTCGGTCGACCTTCAACATTGGCAGCCGGCTGGGCAGGCTCTATCTTAAGCCGTTCCAAGTTGGGAGCCCTACAAAAGCAGGCACTTTGGGAGTTGAGAATGGCTTTTCTCACCATTTCCACATGATTCAAATTGTATATCATGAACCACCACTGGTGGGCACATGTACTTGGATGTTGCCTACGACCCGCCTGGTCAAGTTTCTTGTCCTCCTTGCAAGAAGGACCATTTTTTTTGCCTTGGCCACATTCCATAATATTCATATTGTGACCACCATTGCCCATTAGAGAACCACTACTAAGCACTATCACACATTCATGAATCACTTCGATTCGATGAGGTCATCTACAAAGTTGCCGCCTGAGCCGACCTTGAAAGTCCGTGGGTACCTTACCCTTGGCATCAAACAGCCTTTGACTAGTCATCACCAGCCATTCAAAACAGTTTTCATATGTATTCAGTATCCAGGTACCAGTCGTGAATGCCCAGCAGAGAGCCGCAATGGTAATCGCACAAATATTCATCACAAGCTGCCAATAGACCACAATAATCAAACAGGTGTCATTTCTTTGTGCCACTGTTGAAGTTGAACTTTAACCATTATATGTTTCTGTAGCCATTATTGTCCCATTTGGTTATGAACCATTACGATCCCCTATCAAAATTAACCATCAACATCCATTAGCCATTAACCATTGAATCATGGCTATTGTTTATCATGAGCCATAGCAATAGCAACTATCCATCAAATGGATGATGAATCATTCATTAGACTAACCATTGTTAAACGGATCATCGATTATCAAATCATCAACCGAATTAACCACTGTTGGTTAACCACTATTATCAACCATCAACCATTTACCTTTGAAATCATTGCTGTGCTCCAGGATCATAAAACCACCTACGTCCAACCATTGAATCACGCCACGCCGGGCGGCCTCGCCACGGTGCGCCTAGGACAAGTACCCCACCGTGTTTTACATGACCGACGGTCGACTGGAGCCGTGCCTTGCCAATTCAATGGCTTAGTGTCGTGGTGTCTACTCAGAAGGGTTGATATGGCGAGCTGGGTCAATATTAACTAACCAACCAGTGGTTAACTAGCTGGTTAATGGTTAAGAAAAGGGACTAGCAACTATAGAGGATATACCAGCTATATATGGCTATGGGTCAATATTAACCAACAATAAAGGGGGATCAGAACCAACAAAACTATAGGGAAAACAACGGTTAATGATGGGGAACCCGGGGGACTAAGGGTTTTGACCCACAGCCATATCAATCGTTGGAAATGGCCAGTAGAAGTAGATATCTGGTGATTCATAATGGTGGAGACCAATGGCTACTGAACTTTGCAGATGGCGATGGAGAGAATGGCTACTGATGGTTGATCAGGGATTGTCATGGCTAATGTTAATATTGGTGAAATGATAGCTGCCAATGATTCACAATCATGGTCAATGATGGCTAGAGTAGTTAATGGTGTAACCAGATGAATTCAGTACTAGTTTCCCATAGCAAATGGCGATTGACCAATGGTCAACTATTTTAGACACCAATTTTTAGCCAATGGTATGCCCTGTCCTGTCCTGCTGCCATGACTGCTGCAACCTTTCTCAATTGTTTCCATGTGGGTCGACTGCCATGAAGCTTGCCATAGACGGACAAGGATCCCGGGACAGTAGCACTTTCAGCCCAGAATCCATCGATTCGTTTCCGCATGTGTTTGCAGTCATGCATCGCAAGTTCGAGCTTGCATGTGTTCCAACACAACTATCCGACACAGCACGTCAATTTGCCAAAGTTGTATCCATCAACATCCATCAACATGTCTCTCCCTTGATCAGGCATTTTCCATCAAAACCCCCCAGCCTGTCCCCCCCTTTATCAGGCATCGGCATCTTCCATAACATCCATCAACATCCATCAACATCCATCAACATCCATCACCATCCATCCATCACTTGTATCCATCCATCAACCTGTCCCTAGTCATTGTCAATGATGTCTAGTAGTAATGAATGTAGTTAATGGTATTTTCAGATGAATTCAGTATTGGTCATCTCCCTTAATCCATCCATCCATCATCAACCTGTCATCAGTTGTATCCATCAACCTGTCCCTCCCTTAAGCATATGGGTTAAGCATCTGAAGCCCACGGAATTTCGCACATCTTCGACGGGTAGCCGCGGTGCTGCTGCTAGGTACCCTGGGGGCCCCGGGCGCGACCAGCTGCTGGACTTCTTGGAGTCGCGTTCGTCGTCCCTGCTGCAGGATGTCACCAGCCTGGAGGTGGACGATGCCGGGAGTGGTGGATGATGGGTGGGGATGGTTGATGGTGATGGTTGACGGGGTTATGGTTATATAAGTTATGTAGCCAATGGTGAGTGCATGATGATTAATTAAGCAATGATGATATTTACGAGTGATGGCTAATGATGATGGTGATTTGGTTTTGTGAATAGCTTGTGTTTGTTAATGTTTTCGTTAGCATCTATTGATTCAACGCGTTTCCTGTGTTTGTTTGGCGGGTGTTGTTTTCGACGTGTGTTCTTGTCATTGTCAGATGTATTAGGATAGACATCTCAGGGGTCCATTTGGTTGTCACACGCCAAAGCACACCACAACTTCTGATTGTCCAAGTCACATATGTAACATCCAAATGGCGATCATTGTTCAGAGATCCGTGCATCCATCATCTCGCTTCCCGTAGCAACCATCATCAATCATTGCCTGCAATATTTGACCACCACAAACCATTATGCACCAATCTCAACCATTCATCACCTCCTTTCCGTATCAACCGTTTCTTTCATGAGAAGCCAGTATTCACCATAAACCACTATGAATGGCCACCAGCCATTGCTCATCATTTCCTTGTCGTTGTCAATCATGCACCATTGCCCCTCCTGTCACCGTATTGTTGTTGATTGTTGCTCATATTTGCGGGTGAACCATCAACCATAATGTTGATTACCATTGTCATTGTCACCGGTGGTTTGCACGAGCCACTTCTAAGCATTGACCGTTCTGGTGTCCTGACCCTCTATGCACCGTGGTGAGCGATGGTCAAAAATGGTTGGAGAGAGACCCGTCACTTGATACCGCCGGCTCCGTGACTGCACTTGGATCTCAGTATTGGCCCATTTGACCGCTTGGATCCAAGAGGTTCGTGCCGGCAATGCTGCTGCTAATTGGGGAAGCGGAATTGAGTTGTTTGCTCGGCAAGTTGCTCAATGGCCACTGCGCTGGCCACTAGGCATCGTCATCAGAGAGAATCCCGGTCAGCAACCATTGTTTCTGGAGGGGTTTAGCCATTGAACCATTTAATCATTACCAAGAACCCGTCCATTATGATGTTTAACTATTGTCCAACCCTCCATAGTACTCACCGTCATTCATCATGATTCATAATTCTTCATCATCATCCTCATCATCATCCTCCTCCTCATCATCATCATCCTCCTCCTCATCATCATCATCATCATCATCATCATCATCATCATCATCATCATCATCAACCACTACATCCATGGCTTATCCCAAGGGGCTGTTCATCGTCCCTTCCCACTGCCAGGAAGCCCGACAAATGGCCACCACGAAGCCCGTGCTCTTCGTGTCCGGCGGCATTTCAGACGCGGTGCTGGAGGCCGAGCTGCGGAGTTGGTGATGGTAAATGAGCTGGTTGACGGCCCCAGGGGGCAATCGGGAACAATGAGGATGACGGTTATGATGGTTATGGTTGACTACAGGGGTTGAATGTAGTGGTGATTGAGGATTGATGATTGATGGTTGATGATGATGGTGATGATGATGATGGTGGTGATGATCGTCATTTTTTATCAAGTGATAATTCATCAATGGTGAATTATAGGAGAGAACCAACAATACTAGATAACATATGGACTAATTATCAGTGGTGATGATGATGATGATGATGGTTTTGGGAATGAGGGTTATGATGGTCAATGATCATATATGGTCGAGATGGGTTGGGAATGATTCTTAAATACTACCATAGCCATCATGATTCCTCAGAATTGGTTGAGAATTATTCATGAATACTAATCAATACCATCATTGACGATTCATGATGGTGGAGAATTGATCATTGTACCTGTAACCATTACATTAGCCATCACAAGCACTCGTGAGGGTAAATTGAACATACATTTTTATGTTGATGTTTATGATGGTCAATACAGGCACTCAGAATGGTAAACATGATGGTTCATAGTGGTGGCTAGCTATGGGTTTGTGGCTTATGGCTAAGAATCAGCCATGAATAACGACCATAATGAAGGTTGATAAAGACGTTGAAATTATCATGATGGCCAACCGTCAATCGCAGATTCAATATTCTGATTGGTGATGGCATGTGATCATCCAATTGATTGAGAATCAGCTGATTTGTAAGAAACAGATAGAACCAGTAGCGATGGAGAGGGAGATAGAACCAGCGAAACGAAGCTTGTCTATACATACAGAGTGCGGAGACCCCGAAATGGTTGGTCTATTTTTACCAGTAGACGATATTGGATAATGACTGGGGGTCACCTTCGTTTAGAAACCAGTCTGTATACCTATACATTTATACATATATATATATATATAGATATTTGTTTCTTCTATTGATTTCTATTGATATATGTTTATATGGTTTACATTGATCACAAGCAAATGCGTATGACTGGAGCCTGTAAGGATAAGGATAACACGAAGACGAGGTTCCAGCTACCAGCCTTCCAGGCGATATAGGTCGCACAGGAGACCTGCCTGCTGGGCAGTCAGCGATGTTTCAGTGTTGGAGGGTCTGAATCTCACAGCAATGACATGTAATGACGTGAGCCGTGACCCTGCTTGGAACAGACACTATAATGAAATGATATTTTTTCGGACTGGTTCGAAGAAGTTTCGCCTTCTTTTGCCCTTGCGCCCTAGATGCTGGCTTTGGATTGCCAGTGAACTCGCAACGCTTTTTGGCTCCTTGAACATGAAGCAGCAATGAGCGACCATGCTGCTAACACAATGGTTGAAATTCTGCAAGCTCCAAAGCGCAAACGGAAACGAGTTTTCTAGAAGATCATGACTGAAAACCTTCATCATTTGGCACATCGGAAAGATTTAAAAACTGTCATTAGCCATCAGCTATCATGAATCGCCATCAACCATCAACCATCAACAACCATCAGCCATCATTGGCCATCATCAACCATCGTCAATCCCCATTGATCACCATCAACCATCATTCACTTCTCATGTCGTGATCACCGGCCACAGGTGGCAGAGGATTTCAGGCAACAGGCGATGGGATTGGGAGAGAAAGGCTTTGGGATTGGAAGGAATCTGGGAAGATGGCCAATGATGGTCAATGAGAATGCTCACACGCATATATTATATACACATATACAGTCAGTATTTGCATTGATGATGATGAATGGTATACCTATACAGTCAGTATTTGCATTCGTGATGATTAATGGTGGTGGTGGATCATGGCAAACTCATGGCTTTATAGGTGGTCATTTTTGGCTGGTAGTGTTTCTTCTGATTCATATGGTGCCATCGTGGCCAACAATGGCTTACCCTCGCCCATCAAGGATAAGTTGGGCTGATGATGTTACCGATAGTGCTGAACATCCGTTATGATTCTTGTAGAACGCCAAACCAACAGTACTTATGGGTTCATTGTCAACAAACATAACCGACAATCACAGGGATATGACATAACCAGCTTAAACTAATAGGGCAGATGCAAATAACTTTCCATCTGATTTTACAACTATGCTTTGCTGAAACATGAGTGGTTTGGCCTAAAAACTTCCGAACGGGGTCTAATAACTACCAAGAGGCAGAAAGATACTTATAGATGGCCGTTGCGATTTGCTGTTCGATGCCCAGTGCATCCTCACAACATGAAGTGAGATGCAAAGAGGGATAGTGATGGCAATGTGGTGTTTCACGGCGAGGATGTCTATGTCTCATTCCACGTAATCATGGGGACGTGATTTATGATGCAGCAGATGGATAGGTGGATGGATGGATGGACGGACGGACGGACGGACGCATGCATGGATGGATGGATGGATGGATAGATGGATAACTTTAACATGTTAGCTATGTTCGTATAACACCAGCAGCGATTAACATGTCCCAAGCGGCAAATCACATCCAAATCAAGTCTTTCCATTTTTTCAGTACTGCACGCGCAGTATGTCGCTTGCTGGCGCCCTATAGTCTTCTGAGCCTCAGCCTTAAGCGGGTACTTCTGTGATTGTTCCTTGCAATTGGTGAGTGGATTGTAGCCCTCTCACCGGGAATGCGATCTCAATGAATATTCATATTGCTTGTATGGTTCTTATTGTGATGGTTGTTATATGGTCAATTGTACTATCATACAAAATGCACTCCATAATATCGATTTCAACCACCAGCTATTCAACCACTGGTGGTTTTGAGCAGCTGGATCTGCAGCTTACTCGTATCACCAGGATATGACCCAAGTTGGCGCACCTCCCACCATGACCTGACAGGTCCCACTACCTCGTGGTGTTTTTGTTTCCGGAGGTTGGCCTATATCAAGTTCCAAGTGCCCGTAGTTATCCCATTTCTCATCTATCTCATCTCGTTGGACAATGGTATTCATAGTCATCAACTTTGTTTTGACATCGAGAGTGATATCAAGCATTACATCATGAACAATCATTGACCTGACCATGAACCCTTATGTTAGCAGCATTGTTCATTCCGAACCGTTATCAGCAGTCATGAATTCCCTTTGATACTCCCACAGGAAGAAAGTTTCCGAACACTGGGCGGTTGGGCTTTGTTTGTCGCATACCAACGTTCACATGTGAGCTTTATGTTGTGGCCCTGTCCAGAAATTATAGTACTATCGATTTAGTACGGGGTGACAGGGGCCACAATGGAACTGAGCCTTTCAATGTAGGATTCTAAGGGGGGAAGGGTTGTTCATGGCCAACCGTTCGGAACTTTTGTCCAGTCAATGTATATTTGGAAGACACACACAGATATATATATATATATATAGTAAGTGATGGTTTAGAAATGATATATCAATATATAACTGGCAAATTAACATTTCAACTGTTAATGATTAACAATGTTTAGCCATGTGATAAGCCAGTGTACTAACATCTATTCACCCTTATATTACCCACTATCACCCCTGATGTTAGCCCCAAACTACCAGCGCCTTTAAGCATTGCTGATCTTGCATCACAACGGGTTCCTCCAGAGCTCGGGGGCTCAGGTGAAGGTCGTCGCACGGTTGGTGCCACAAACTGCAGAGGCTGGCGGTGGAAACCGTGAAGTGCCGGGCTTTGGGCATTGATTGTCTCAAGTCTCTTCGCAATCACCTTTGCACGTTCACGTTGATATGGAATTGGAAGAAATGAACAATATGCTTGAAAAAGAAATAGTAATATGTATATGTTTATATATGTATTTATATTTATATATTTTACTTTTTTCGAGTTCTATATTGAGATATCGATGTGCATGTACATGTACGTAGAGACATGTAGAGATACTGTATCCCATCTACGTGACTGTATGTATGTGTGCGTGCGTTTCGTATTTTGGTTTTCAGTTGCATACTCGAAGTCTTAAGTAAAGTGCGATGCAGTGCGATCAAGTGCCTGGAGCCTTTCGCAGTTGGCAAACATCAAAGCCTGTTTTGTTTGCACAGCCACTGGTTAGATGTACCAATGGCTACCAGGATTGCCAGGAGTGTTGAACAGCCGGCCCAACTGCTGGGAAACACTGCTTTGCCAAGGACTGGCTAGCAAAATAAGTTTTCGGAACCAAGCGGCTCATCCTACAGTGGGGCTGCTGATCATTCGTTTGGCTGGTTGGTTGGACATATTTATAGCCGATCATTGAATATCAATCATCATGAAGTAATTACCTATCACCTCCACTTAGCCCATGATTTGCTATGGTTCATGGCCCGAGTCATGGAACGGAAAACCGCGGGCGCAACCACCAGAAAGTCGCTGCAGGCTTTGTTTGGTACTTAGCGGGGAGGAAAAACCATGTGTTGCAAACTCGTGAGTGATCAGAAAAGCCAAGGCTTTACAACTCTTGATAAAATTTAGCACTAGGTCAGTCCGTGTTAGGCATGGACCATGGTATACAATGACTAGTAACTGAATCCTTTTGTTCCAGGAGATGGCAGGAACATGTAGGATGTACTGTAGTCAGCAAGAACCTAGGAGAGAAATCCTTCCCCTCGACATGCAGGGGCTCCTCCCTGTGGAAAACCCTTCTTGTGGATGGCTTTCCCACTGAAGCTGAGCCTCAGGGTTGTGAGGGGGATTAGCCATACTAAACCACTATTTTCAAACACAACCAATATTGATATGATGGTAGACAGTGGTCAATAATGCTAAAGTTGCACTTAACCAATCAATTCCACTCATCAATCAGTTCCAACAAATCAATTCGGATTCAGAACCTATTTTAATCATTCTTGTTCTGTACTACCATCAACGCGCCATTATGAATCACCAGTTTTGTCACCATTAGCCAGTAGTCAGCAACGACTATGAACGGTTAAGCATTCGCACAAAGCCTGATTAAGCATTACGATTCCGCATTGCTACTACATATCCATTACGAAGGATCACTCATACACTAGTGTTCATGTTTAAGTTTGTTTAACATCATTATGAAATGCTATTCTCAATCAATATAATAAATTATAATCTAATCACTCTCATCAGTCACTAACTGCTACCAACTATCACTATTCATAAATGCTTTTCTCCATCACCAACCATTCGAGTGGGCAACCTGTTCGCCCTCAGCCCAGCTGAACCTCCCAGCAGGCGCAAGTGATATTGCTGCGGCCCGGCCAGCGTGCTGATGCATTGTTACTTGGAGGGAATTCATGTCCACTGACTGGTCAGCGGTCAAAAAAGGGAAACAGTATATAGTGGTAGTTAGCCGTGAATATGGGCAATGATGATGCTCAACCATCAGTATTTACATATACAATATCTATCTATCTATATTTTTATATATATATATATACTTATTTAGTGGTTTCTGAATATAAGGAAGCCAAACAGTTGTTGGTTTATGACTACAAGTGCCTTTGCTCTCGGATGATTCGGGGTGCTCCGAGATCACCATATCCAGAGATGGCAAATGCTGTTGGTTGACCGTGGAGTGCTGAGAGGTGTTGCGGAATGCCTTCGGTGATGAGGGCTACCTACTCCACTGCATGATTAGTTAAGAACCACTGATGGTGGACTTGAGTGGGTAACGACCATTAATCATCCAATTGTTTCACTACTAATTGGTAATCACTAGTGGCTCATGACTAATCATCACCAGTGGTCTCATTGGTGGTTAATCACCATTAGCGGCCATTGGTGGTCTCAAGTAGTGCCATCAAGCCTTTTATAGAACAGAAGGAGCAACAGTTGACAATTGATTGGCTCCTCCTTACAATCCATCATTCACTGTAGCTCGCATCATTATGCAAAACTGTGCTGGCGCGAAGATTGAACTTGGGAGGTTGCCCTTGGTCAGTTTCCAAGACGGTCAAGGGTGGTTGGCACTGTGATGACAATGGGTTTCTGTATTGGGCACGGATTGTTGCTTGCTGGTGATCATGTGGTTGCTTATGGGTGTGGTTTTTGACAAAGAAGCCATCCAACAAATTGTTCATAATCCATTGTTGCTGATTGTAGGTTCTTTGGCCAGTATCAGCCTGCAGACACTTCATGACTTTTCGTCTTGACCCTAAGATTCGCCCGTCAGACCACAAGCTTGTTCAATTCTCCCAGCATCAACCATTCTTGGCCACAGGAACCATGGGTAAACCAAAAGGAACCAACATAATCCCACAGCATGAGCCATTTGTTTAAGCAAGGGTTGAAGCAAGATAGGAATGGCCCATGCATCGTTTCGAAGCATCAGCGCTCACCAGGTATGACCAGGAGTTTTCCAAGGCGCAACTGCGCGGGGGGGTTGTGGTGGTTGCAGTGGGATCTCGGTGGGAAAGGTTGACAGAACATGACAGAACTAGGTGCGGTGGTTATGGACGGTTATGGCATATCAATACCCTCATATGTGATATGATAATATTATAGGCCAGTTCCAGTGAGAATAGATGAAGCTGGCATATGACGGTGGAGTTGTGTCAATGTGCAGTAGTTAACTACTTGTACCAGTGTGACAATACCAACCAGGAAGCCAAGCAACCAACCAAGTGACCAACCAACCAGCCAATAGTATCATTGTACCATGCAATGGTGTACCGTGTACACTTGACTGTCGGCCAGTTGTTATCAACTACATAGCAGTAGTTGGTAATGAATACAGTGCCCGTACTAGCCACTGCTTTGTCATGGTAAGGATCACTAGCCAGCCGCCAATTGATAGGTACAGTCATAATTGTATTCTGTCGATTTTCTTTGCAGCTTAAAAAAGTAAGTTGGTTGAACGATAGTTGCTTACCGGCGTATCATGGTGGTCAGAAAGAACAGTTTGGTTGATGATGATTGACGCTATATGACTGATGGTGCGCAACAGGTTGATAGTGATCAAGCACTTGTTGATATTGGATTTATTACTTTTGTATACCAATGACCAATGGTTGGTCATTGTTGGTTGGTTGGGAGGGTTCTGTCATTCTGGCGCGGTGCAGCCACCACGGTTGTCACTGGGCCACGGTACCACGGTAAGGATTGCCTCCACGGACGCCCATAGTCCTGCTGGGAGATCCACCCAGGAGGAGTTGGGTCTGTGGCTGTCCGAGCAACTGGTGCGATCCGCTCCGATTCCCAAGGCGCAGCCTGTGGCAGATGGACGAACGACGGTTGCAGCATGAACGACATGCAGATGGTGGGATCTAATGATCGTTGTATGTTGTTGGTTGGTGAGTTGATTAGTGATTGCAAGTTGCTTTCACGTATTTCTTTTAAGACGTTAAGAAAACACCAATCCCCTCGTGGTGACACCGATTGATCCAGTTGTTTCTTCTGCCATGGCCATCCATGGCCAAGTATTGGCGCTGATTATTCACTACAGGAACATCGTCCAGGAAGATGGGTCACGAGGAAAACCAGTGACGACACGACATCTCGAAACGGAACCATTACAAGGCAAGTTGGATACATCTGCGAAATGTTCTCATTAGCCAGGAGTAGTTTTTGCTCACAGCTTAGTTCGTAGTCTCACCTTAGCAAGTAACTCTAGTGGAAGCTCGCTCCATTCCTTTCCGTTGATCTAGACTTCGTGCTGCACAAACGGCGAACCATCACTGGCAACCAATCATGAACCAGCTTTCAACGGAACCAATCCTTTTCCAGCTGTGAGGGCGTACCATCAAGCAACCTTCAGCCAGCTTTCAACCAGTCATGGACCCAGCCTGTTCCAGCTCTTTTGACTTCACATTCACCAACCTTCAGCCTTCAGCCATAGATCAGCATCCATTGGCCAAGCGCGCGTTTGCAGCCGCAGGAACAGACGGGTCCCGTGCTGTCAGTGGTTGGCATCAACTTCCGCCAGACGCTCTACCAGCCGCTGGCGTCAGGACTCCACACCTGGCGACTTCAAACCAGCCGAGCGGTGGTGAATCGATGGTTGAGAGTGGCTAAGGATGGTGGCTGGTGATTACCTTCAACCAGCGGTGATTGATGATGATATATTATATATATATATATATCTATATATATATGATGATTGATTCACCTTTCATCAACATGTAATATGTAGCTGTTATCGGCCAATGTTAATTGATATTCGCCAGCGAACGCAGGAGCAGTGGATGAATCAGTTCGCCAATGTAAAGTATTCAACTACGGAGTGGTATTAAGTTCGGTCCCTGCATGGCAAAAGAATTATCCATCAGCTTTGAAACAAGTTGATTTGGCATCTCCCCGTTCTGGGCTGACCTCCGGCCCGATTCCCAGGACGGCATGTGCTTCTGAAGGCATGCTGTAGCTTTGAATCCGGCAGAGATCTCCAATTTGTTGCATTTGTCATCTCGTCAAGATGTGGTGAGTAGTATGGCTTAGCAATGTTTGAAATTCATTGATGATGGATCGTGATGATTCGATGATGTATGATTCTTTAATACTGGGTACAGTGATATGCTCGTACGAACCATCGTGTTTGATGATAGTTCAGTCCTGATTCCTCCTTACCATCGCCCTAGAAGACTGGCTTAGTTGGGAACCGATATAGTTTGTTGGGGCGAAGGGAGTTCAATATAACTACATTTGGGATGGACAGAATACAGTGCATGGACAAGTCAATTTAATGCGTCTTAAAATGTTTTTCGTTTGGGTGACAACTCAAACTGTAATGATGCATTCAAATCATTTGGATCCAATATTTGTTAGAGTGATAATGCAAGCTACAAATCGGGATTTGTTGCAACAAATTTCACTTGCAACCTTTTGGCATGCACCGTAAGAGCCAAAAGTGCCGGGGTGAAGAATAGCTTGAAGTAACCTCGATCCTCAACCAGGGCTTGAATCAATACAAATTGGAGGGAGAGTCATGTGTCAAAAACGCATGTAGAACTCATTCGACTCATAGCATCTCATCACCACCAATACGAATGCGCATGCAAACACATGCGACTGCATACCCACCCATCCATAGATAGATATAGCCTACCCATCCATGGTTTGCCAACGCCTTGGCTGATTTTTCTGCTTGGATCGAAGCTCAGCATCGCTCCGCCCAGCGACAGGTCTATGCGCCGTGGTGTGGCCATTGTAAGAAGCTGCTTTGACCATTGCTGAGTGGGGAGAGAGTCCGGGATGACGATGGCCATGGTGGTGACGATGGTACTGGTGATGATGGAAACTGATGCTGCTGGTGAAGGGAAGGGGATATCACTGGAGCGGTTACACCGTTGATGGCGATGATGATGATGATGATGATGATGATGATGATGGTGGTGGTGGTGGTGGTGGTGGTGATGGTGATGGTGATGGTGATGGTGATGGTGATGGTGATGGTGATGGTGATGGTGATGATGATGATGATGATGATGATGATGATGATGATGATGCTGATGGTGATGGTGATGGTGATGCTGCTGCTGCTGCTGATGATGATGATGATGATGATGATGATGATGATGATGATGATGAGAATGAACGATTTTGGCGATGCTGGTGATATGTGATGATCAGGTTGCCAATGCCCCGCAGTTTTCTTTGCTGCCTGCTTTCTCCAGTTTCTCCAATCCCGCAGCACATGGGGATCACCAAGTGCTTCGCTCTTGCCAGTTGCTTCCATTGTTTGCACACAGCCAAGTCCCTGCGCTATTGAAAGAAATCAGAAGCCTATGGCCAGAACTCCCGCACGGGAGACGACTCCTAGGGAGCCACGGATCTTTGAGTTGGCACTTCCACTTGAACAGTCTTAGGCTTGCACCGATCTATGAAGAGTTTGCTCAAAAGATGCAGGATGAAGGGCGGGAGTCTTGGCCGGAGGAGGCAACGGAGATTGGATCAGTCGATGTGCATGTCATTCGCATAGCTCCAGGGGTAGCTGGAACCGGCGGATCCATACCATTCCATGCCTCCTAAGGGTAGAACTTCAGTCACATAGTTTCTCTCTTCAGAAGGTTTCAACTGCCCCAGCTGTCAAGTGGGGCAGAGTTTGGTCGATCAAGAATCAATCGCATCTTTTGACCATAGTGGCAGAAATGGTGAAAGGACACCATGTGATTTGAGTCAGGAGGGGATGCTGAATGCTTTTTGAGTGAGTGTTATGCCAGATCAGGTCCATGGGGAGACTACACAGAAAAGCTTGATGATGGATGGTAAAACTGATGTTCTTGTGATAGAGCTGAGCTAATCCAGTTGTCTTATTTCTAGTCACGTTTTTTAATTTTTTGAATGCGGTGTAATTGCCAGATTTTTTCACTATCAAATCGACTGCGCAAGGTCACACCATCTTTCCTCAACCCCTCAATTCTTTGAGGAAAATCTGAAAACTGTGCTGCTGAACGCGGTTACATCTGGACAGTATGATGGGTACAGTAGATATGAGTAAGCATCGCACGCATGGCTAGGTGGCCCACTTCCAGTGGCTTCCAGTCAGGTTGACTTTGGGCACGGGTGGTAAAGGGGGCCAAGGCTGGCCTCCCTACTCAGGATTTATTGGTGGCTGAGCTGGATGGGGAAGCCAATGGCATTCCGTTGCTTGGCTAAGACTCGTGAGCATTTCCGAAGCCCCGTTGGTTACTTCAAAGCTAAGTGCAATAGAGGATAGCTCTGGAGATAGCTACAGAGCTACGTCATTCGACTCTTGTAGTTTTTGTACCATATATATACATACACACACACACATATATATATATATATAGTGGTAGTTATAGTAATCTTAATCTATAGTTATGCCATAAAGTTCAACAGTGACGATCTTTGCATGTGGCTTGGCAGTTTTAGGGGGAAGAACTGGCAGCTATGGGCCCGTAAAGCCTGACACTGCTGAAACAGTTCATGTTGAGAGATCGGTGGCATCAGACCAACAAGAAATTTGTGAGATTTTATGTTGCCCAGTCAAGGAAAAAAAACATTGAAGAACTAATCAATAGGTGCCATCCATTAGCCATAAAAAAACCTCACTCAATCACGGATTATGTAGACGTCAACTAAGCATCAGTCAAGGACCAACTAGCCATCAGCACACACCGTCAACCACACGTAGCCATCAGACACAATTATCAACTGTGCTCTTAAAAAATCCATCATTATATTAGCCAGGACTACTAACCGTCACCTTTGGCCATTTATTCTCATTGGCGCCCCCAACATGTATAGAAGATGGTCATTAACATCGGTTAGTAATCAATCTAGCCATGAGTTCACCACTTGCAAACCCCTCCACCATTGCTACAGTCGGACCCCACCCAAGCACCGCTCGACAAGTTCCCTTCCAGGGCACGGTTCGGCTCGTTACCGGCTGCCGCGGGCGCCAGGTTTGATGGCTTTGACTACACTGGTGCCTTGGAGCTGGGAATGGTGGGGCAGATGGTGAAATTGGATGGTTTGGTTTTGTGGATGATAGGGGTGGGTGGATATGGATGAATTTGGTGGTTAGAGATGGATATGGTTGATTTGATGGTTGATTAATGGTTTAATTGATGATTAGGGTGATGATTATGGTGATGATTATGGTTAAATTAAGGGATGATCATAGTGATTATTATGGTTAAAGATGGTTGGTCAATGGATTGATTTGATGGTAAATTAGATGGCAATTGGTTGAAATGGAGGTTGGATGATTATGGTAGTTAGATAGAGCAATATTGGGCAATGATGGTTGGGAATTGTTTACGATAGCTGGTTGAATTTTGATGGTTGATAGTCGTTGACAATTGGTAATGAATGGTGAACTTATGGTGAGGTGTTGGTTGGACGATGGTGAAATTTGGTGGGTGAGTATGGTTGATGATGGTTAATTGGCGGTTGGATGGTGGCGAAATGATGGTTCAATTATGATTGACTAGTCCTCAAACATCAGGCTTTGGAAGCTATGGCCCATTATGGGAGCGTCTGAGTGGCAACCATCGCGACGTGCTTAGTTGCGAAGGTTTACCTCCATGTAGAAATCGGCCAACTCACGCGTTCAACTGCATCGGACTGTAAGAATTGGGCGACGGCCGAGGATTCCCGACGATCTTCTACATGAGCCCTGACTCCGCAGACATCCAAAAAGTACCTGCAACTTAGATGCAGATTGGGTCCCCTTGAGGTTCCCCTGGAGGTTCCCCTTGAGGTTCCCCACAAGGGCTTCCCGCAAGGTCCCTCTGGAGCTTATCATTATCAACCTCTTGGGATCCATCACTTGGGTTTCCATGGGCCTATGAGGTGCTTGTGGGGTCGCCGCTGTCGAGGCTCGAACCCTGGAGTCCCTGGTGGCTTTCGTGAACAAGATGGGAGTTCCGGGTCGAGATTCCAAGGCGCTGGCGAGCTGGGAAGCAAGGAGCTAGGATCCCAACCGTTGGAATGGCGAAGTGGGATGTGAAAAGCCAGGGTTGAGATGAGTTCAGTGTATGATGGTTTCTCACTATGGGAGACCCGCCAAAATGGTTGGTTTCCTACTTAAAGTTGCTAACATGGGGTGATTTGGAGGACCCCTATTCTAAGAAACCACCATATAGATGAGTGTTGCTACTTCATATCGTGACTTCCCGAGGGCGCACGTGGAATGGACACCTGAACCCGGATACACACTTTTTACCATCATGATAAGTGATTGTTTGCAATATCATCAATCTTTATTGGGCATTGTTATAACAACCATTTGCCATCATTATCAACCATCATTATCAATACCATTAGTTGATTATTCGCTTGACCATCACGATCAGCCATCATTTCACCATGATTCATCCTGATACGTCCTTGTCATTCAGCATCAAACATGTAGTCTTAATCTTCATTTACATTTATCATCAATCGTTCCCAAATAAACCATCAATCATTAGCCAACATGAAACAATGAATAAACACCCATCATTAATCATCATCAAACAACATGAGCCATCATTCAACCACCATAAACCAGCATCGACCATCACTCAACCATCATCAATCAACTCCAATTTTCCACCATAAACCAACATTTAACCATCATTTAGCCATCATTTACCTATCATTTCACCTTCATTGGTTAACCACTCCAAGCCAACCTCAACCATCCGTAACCTACCACGAACCCCCGGGTCACCCGCCATCCCCGTGTCGCCACACGGTTTCGCCTCGCCAGGGCGCGCCGGTGCCTGCGCCGCCGCCGGGCCTGGAAAGTCTGCTGAGTCAGTTTCGCTCCGAGGAGCCGCCCAGCGACTTGGACCGAGAAACTGCAGCAGCTGATGCTGAGAATAGTGGTCAATAGTGATTATAGAAGAATAATATAGGTGGTTAATTACAGTGATTATAGTGATTAATAGTGATTAATTATGGTGATTATCAGTGATTCTGAGGTGAATAGTTAATAGATATATATATATATATATATATATATTCTGAGGTTGATATAGGTGGTTTATTATAGTGATTAATAGTGGTTCATATAGTGATTAGTAGTGGAAAATAATAGTGATTGATAGTGGTTAAAATAATGATTATAGTGATTAATCGTGGTTAATTAGTATTAACCACCTGTTAGCTGATAGTGGTTAATTATTGTGATTAATATAACTAATATGAGGTTAATAATGTAGAGTTAATAATATAGGGTTATTAATAATACCAGCGACTTGGACAGTTAAGAATGATGGATGATGATGGTGGTCCACAAGAGACTAGTCGTATGTTATAGTGTGGTAATGATAGGTGGTCTCAGAAGTTGATGTTATGGTAAAACTATGGTCGTTAAGATGGAGGATGATGGTGGTGTGTGTAAGACTGGTCGGTGGTTTTAAACCTGTCGGGGATATCGAGCTTTAAAATTTGATAAAAGGGGAGAGTAAGCAACAAGAATGATTAAACAACGACTGGTTGGTGGGTTGTAACGTTTTTGTATTTTCCCCAGTGATTAATAACAAATGATCGGTTGACTAATATTGTTCAAGTGGGTTGAAACCATCGACCAGTGTAGGTGGTGAAACTGGTTTCCACAGGTGGTTTCCGGGTAACCTCATGGTGTGAGGATCAACGGGTCTCAGTGGTTCATGATGCTTCAGGAATGGTGAATAAGCAGCAATAACCACGGTAAATGATGGTGAAGTGGTGGTTAATCATGGTGGGCACTAAGGATTCATGGTCCGTGGTCGTTCCTACGGATTAATGACGCTTTCCGAGTGGGTGAAAGATGGTGAAACCAAAGGTGGTTCAAAAGCACCAATGTTGCTTAATTAGTGGGTATTGATGGTTGGCTAATGGCCACTGATTGTTTACCAACGGTGAATAGCCAACAAGCGCCATGGTTGCCTAGACCACCCAGCTTGCAGAATGTTTGATAAAAAGCGTTTTCTCTGGAAAAAGCACTGGCCATGGGTCCTACGTTGCCGGCTGATTTATGGTCGGTGGTTGGTACTGGGCCTGCTGATTCGTGATTGTTCATGGCAGTGATAATTCATGATCAATGGCCCTTGTCATGGTGGGCGAATAGTGCTTGGTGTGCAACAATAGGGATATAAGCCAGAACAACCAACAATCATTGAATACTGGCGGTTAATAAGGATCGATGATGCTTAATGATCGGCACACATGGTTGTAATGATGGTTGGTAAATTAGCTGTGGTCGATTGATAATGGTTTGTGGCTAATGCTTGATTGACACAAACATCAATGCTTCATGATGCAAATAGCGTTTGACAACGAACCGATATTGATGGCTAAGCATGCTTAAACATGTGGTTGAGTTCGCTTCACCAACGGAAACGCTTAATGTTATAGACCAATAGTAAGTCAACCATGCCAATGGTGAATGATTGCCCGGTATATAATATAGAAACCAAAAGTGTGTGCCATGCTTTCAGGTAATTCATCGGCAATTGCATAGTCAGTGATGGATAGTAACATAGCACTGATATATTTCAATAGGATGGTTAATGATATGTTTTGGAATGAAAGTTGGTAATGATTGTAAGTGCTGATGATTGATCGGGCAATGCTTAACCAATACTAATACCAATACCTTCTGGGGTATCTCACGGTTCCTTACCAGCAATGGTTAATCGCTATAGTAATTGTTTTATCATGGTAAATGTATGGTTGACAATGATTCCTGATGAATTATGGTCGCGATAAACGGTTAACACTGGTAGCTAGTCACAGAAACAACGATTATCGACGGTGTTGTTAAAAAACAGATTGTGGATACACACTTGTAAATGGTCAACAATGCCATGGATGATGGCTGATGCTTACTGGTTGGAAGACTGTACGGTTGATGTCACGAAAAGCTTTGGATAGCGCTAGTGATGATAAGCAGCTTACAACGGCTGACAGGCGTCCTAGGAGCGAGGATGGTCCGCCCGGATTCGATGGTGGTGAACCCCACCAGGCCAGGCCGAGCCTTCACCCCCATAGTCTGTCTCGTACTGATGGCAAAAGTAGACTGAAATCTGGGCTTGTGTCCAGATTTCATTTGTGGATATGGAAAAAGATGGGTACTTATTTCTATAGGTAACACTTTTGAAGTCGATATATGTACTCAAATATTTATACTATCGTCACGAAGTGTGCCACACTGCATATCGCCCAAAAAACATCTTAAAACATGAATTGCAGATATTGAAATTATTTGAATGACCAAACTCTAAGTAAGTTCCAACCAACAATCCCTTCTTGGTGCTTCTAAACATTTCTTATTTTCCCAACTGTTAACAAATGCATGGTTGGTTGACAAGCATCTTTTTCATAAGGGTGGTTCAACCACCAACAAATTAATGATCATTGTTAGCCATGAATCATTATATTAACCATCATGTGCAATCAATTATAGGGGTTGAAACCACCAACTAGATTTGATCAATATCAACCACTACAACCATATATAACCATGATCAACCATTATTAACCACTAGCTAACCATTATCAAGCATCATTTATTCACTGGCTAAACCACCAATCAACTTCGGTTAAACCACCATGAGCTGCACCTCCGTGACAGCGGGAACCAGGTGTGCAAACCAGCCCAGTTTTGCGACTCGGAACTGGTGTTGCCTGTGGTGGTCCGTCCGCGACGGTGGAAGTTTAAAGATTGGGATGCTAAAGATATATTTTTTACACATGTCAGCTAATAATACTGAAGATATGTGATTTATACATATCTATTAATTTCGAAACAACAGAATCTTGTTTATGGCAGCTACTTATAGAATTTTCTATACACACGGTCCGCTTGGATTTTGTTTTGGGTGGTTTCAAGTATTTCCGCTTTCTGCCTTCACCCGTTCGTGGATTTGTTTGCATTTTTTTGCATCGTTTTTTTCCCTCCATTTCTTGAGCATTCCGTTTAGATATTAATTCATATTATGTGTATCTATGTTCTATACGCAAAACATTTTCACGACTATTTGAACACCAAACGGATTTGATGTGTTCATCACAAATCCATGCATATTGTGACGTTGGCATGTGACCAGCTGCATCTATTTGCATGTGAACCTGTGACGTGAAGAGGTGCCATCACTTCAATGTCCGGAACCAGCTTGAAATAATGACATGAGCCACGGATATGACTTGTATGGAGGAAGCCAGTCACAAGCGCCATATCCAAGGACAGTGGTTTTGCGGAACTTTATTGATGTGGTTTTCAACGCGGAGCGTCACTGCGTTTTGATGCTCTACGCCCCTGGGCGAGAAGGCTTTGGGCAGCTTCCATGAATTTCTTTGCTGAATTGCCAATGTTGAGTGCCTTTTGGCGGGCCCAAAAGCAGCCCGACCAGTTGTATATGATGATCATTTGACATCATTCAAAAATCTAATTCATCAAAACTGAAACCGAAGTGAACCCCCAAAATCCCCAAATCACCAAAACTGAAACCCCAAGACCTCTCAAATCGCCAGGACTGAAGCTCAAAAAATCGGCGGCATTTACAGAATTGTTTCTGGGGATCGCTTAGAAAGTGGCTTATGTATGGGATTGACCATTACCACTCACTCAGTTTCGGAACTGGTATTTCACCCAACTGGCATCATTGCAGCCCACCAGTAAACTCATTCTAGGGTTTACCGATTTGTTTTGCCCTTAGCGCAAGCAATGATTTCTCAAACAATCATCAAAACCACTCATAAGTTTACCAGTGCAATTCATCACCATCCGCCATCAGTTGCCCATTGCTATCATCCAGACTATGACCCATCATTCCTCGTGGTTCATTCTTTTCAGCCATGAGTATTGTGATGATCAGCCATCAAGATCAATCGGCATGATGGGGGATGTGTATTGGCCAGGCACTGCTCAAAAAGAATAGTTAGTGCTCACTGTTGCCGGGCACAAGCTATTATGGTGAATTCTGGAATCAATGGTCTCACTAAGTTCACAGTTGGTGGTTCACCCTTGTTATCATCACTGAAAAATTGCCAAGCCACTAAACATCAATCATGATGAAGGACGAATCGAGTAGCCAATTTGTGATACCAGATATGAGCCTTGAGCAATTCATAGATATCAACCTTCAAAACATTGGTTGGAAAGTGCTTCCAAACTGAAATTCACAAACCATTAACATCCATTAATCCCTGGTAGCCAGAGCTGTGATCGACTTCAACCATTGACTCCCAAAGCTGCCGGTGATGGAAGTTTCCACATGTCGGGCGCTAGTTGAACGGGAGGCTCCGGAGTTTCCAGTGCCATACTGGATAACCATTCCCAATGAATCAGCAATCAGCTTTTAAGCGTGGCTCGGGCATCAAGAGCCGTTGAATAGCCATCCAACAGCCAGTGAACGGCCAGTGTCGCCAGTGACAACAGTGACAGCCATCAATAATCAATCATCATTATAATTTCATTGTTGATTGACCTTCATCAAGCCATAGGTAAACAATCATTTCAGCCATCAAGAAGCCGTTTGACCGTTGATCAACTATCAATAGCTATCGTCACCGGTCAACTGCGCCAAGCGTTCTCAAAACGACCAGCCACCCGAGGACAAGAACTGCCCGCACTGCAAGCGGTTGATGCCCGAGCCGCTGGGCCAACAGTTGCCGGGTAGGGGATGTCTTCAGCAGTGAGGGATAGCTAAGCATGATGCTTGATGTTTGTTTAATGCTGGCTAAGGATGGTGGTGAACAACCACCACGCTCAATGATGGCTGAATGGATCATTCAATTTTTCAATTGATGGCTCATTGGTGGTCAAAATTTTGGTTGATGCTGAATGATGGTCATGGCGAACTCATGGTTACAGATGGTCATGGAGGTGACTAGTCCACGGCGGTTTTGTGTGGTTCATGATGGTGAATGAATCTTAGCGATATTTCTTGACATCTGCATGGGTGAATGTGAACACCACCGCAATTACAACGTGTTACTGCTACCCTGCTCCCTGTGTGAGACCCCCTGGCCTTGCTTGCAGTGTAGCCTTGGCATCAGGGCCAGTGGGGGTTCTGACATTAGGGGTGGCCTGGGATGGCCTACGTGCTGCGAGTTATCGGTCGATATTGGTTGGTAACCAACCTTGGATGACAGAAACATGTTAGCCATGATTGGCTGATGTTATATTCAGTGATTAGCCATGGTCAACATCAACCACCAGCCACGCTTCAGCATGTTTGTCAAGACCTGCCCTTGTTTGATCGATGGGATCAATCCGGTTTCAACCATAGCCCTGGATTTCCCAACCCTCGGTGCATCCCCCATGGCTCAGCCCCAGGTTTGAAGCCTTCGCGAAGGAGCTAAAAGGCGACGTGTTCTTGGCAAAGATGGATCGAAAGTCCAACGCCGCTTGGTCGGGGTGGCAACCCCTGGTCTCCCGGAGGGGGCTGGGGGCCTCTTGGGGGTGCTGGGATCTGCCAACCACGGGCTGGTGATCCAAGGACACAGGTGGCTTTGGGACCTGCAGAGTCTCTGGATTTTTTCCGCCTAAATTTGAAATGGGGAACTAGGTACACTGTTAGCTTCCCCGGTGTAAATACTGGCTACCCCATGGGACAGTAGCAGATTTCTGGTTCCACCATGGGTGAGCCTCTGGTGGAACAAGAAATCTGCTACGGTCCTATGGGGTAGCCAGTATCAGAGGGGTACCTTCTGGGTTAAGCATTGAAAGACAGATGCCGGAGCAGGACGCTGGCAGGGCATTTCACATGAGCTATGGTAGGTATGATACTGATGCGGGATGCGTATGTACCATCAGTACACATAGCTTGCGAACTTGCTGGTAAATGTATATATATATATATATGTATATAGATCATGTCAATGAGTCAATATTGCTATTTTCTTGCTTGGTAACCATGCAGCTCCGGAATTGAATTGCCAGAAGATTGCTAGAGGGAAAATGGAGGAACAACCATAAGCACGAGAATGAATTGGGGAATCCCATGACCAGAGCTGGCACATATTGATCACACCATGACTCAGAAATGTAGAGTTCTCCGCAACTCCACCTGAAAATCGTGAATTTTGGAGGTTTCTGTTAATTCCTGCCCTTCCCAGTGGCTAGCAGGTTCCTTTGCCTCCAAAATTTTGCCTAGACCTGGCGCTTGTGAACCCCCAACCAATTTTGGGAATACCCGATCCCTCCATGGTAGATTTTTAAGGCATGCCAGCAACTATCTCGCATTGGTGAATTTTCTAGGGATTCCAGTTACAGGTGGGCCTCCCCAAACTTTGCTGGGGATCAAGTTCCATTGTTAATTAATCATTATATACTGAACAACAAATTATGGGTCACGTATTGCCATGTTACAAATTCAGCATCAATTTAACCTTTCGCATGTCAAACCAGTATCCGCTACGAGTCATCATGAACCGTGATTCAGCATCGCTAACCATGATGAAGCATCACCAACCTTCATTCGTTACCGGCGAACTCACATGGCAATGGAAAATCCACCATCAATGGATGTTTTCCCAGGGCGTTCCTAACAAATTGGTTGGATTTTCCATTGCCATGTTATATAGTTCACTAGGGGCTAACCATTCGCAACCCGTATGAACCACATATCAACCCGTGCTCAACCATCCCGAGCGCCTACCATGGTAGCATAGCGATCTCCCAAGGACTTGCCTATGAGTGGCTTCGACGTGAAGGACACGCAGCAGCTGCTCCAGTGGAGAATGGTGCTGTTGAGCACAAGGGAAAGTGAAGTGATGATCACTTATAGTGATGATTGATTAATTATCATATATACATATATATATATATATATATAGTGATGATTGATGACCACTTAAAGTGATGATTGATGATCATGTGGGGGTTTCTCAAAAGAAGGAACCCCCAAAAATGGATGGTTTATATCTACAAGTGGTTGATATTGGATACCCCTATTTGAGAAACACTCATTTATAGTCATGGTTGCCTGGTGATATAGAGACTGGTTGCCGGGATTTTAACCAAGAGCCGATATTATGTTGATCAATATAGGCATTGGTTATATTTTTTGTTAAGAACCACTAGGATCCACTCGGTGCGTTGATGATCGCTGGGTTGTGAATGCCAGCATTGGATGATAGTCCCCTGCACCAGCCACTCCCATGGCGGCTCCTGGTGGTTCATAGCGACGGTCATAGTGGTTCATGCTTGGTACAGTGGTGCCATGGGTTTAGGACCATCATTCCACAGCGTTGCCTTCGATCTTTCTGGTTCAAATCCGTTCAAATCCGTGGGACGTTCCCAGCCACGTGAAACAGATCCTACATGATCCTAGCGTCCAAGAGGAATCACTGGCTCACCAAGACTTGGCTGTTCCACATCAGTGGTTGCATCGGTCAGCCGCTGGTGATGGCGGCTGAATATCAAGTGCCTGCCACCTACGGCCTGACAGTGACGGGCAGCTTACGTGACAACGGCGGGTCCAGAGTGATGCCTCAGATGGGCCAAGGCTTACTGCAACTTTGCTACGGTTGTTGATGCGGATGGTTTCTGATAGAAGGTCGTTGAATTGGGTTATATAGAGGGTAAGGTTTAGTATGGTTCTCATGGTTGGTATTTTCATGACTCTTGACGTATTATTTTGTTGTTTTGGAGTGCCAGAGCTATTAGCGCAAAAGATGGGGTAGATCGCCGTGAGCCTCGAGTCTGACACACTTTGTGTCAGCATGCTTGGATCCAACATAGTTTGATTGCATTGTCTGGTCCCCAGGAGTCTCATTTGTCAACCAGTTCCCATTTCACCCATTGCTCCTTTGGCACTATAAAGTGCCGTTGGTGAAGGAACAAAACATCTCTCAACTCATCTCTCATTCATGTGGCACATCAAATTTGTCAGAAAGCCTTCCACCGGGCTGGCGACACCAACATACCATCACAGCCCAAGGAACTTGGTTGAGTTCCGCGATGATTTTGTTTGGGGAACGCCAGGTGGCCAGTCTTGACATGATTTTTTGGTACCTCCAGCGATCCACCCTAGCAAATGGTGAATTATCATAAATTATCATCCAAAATCTCCATTCCACAGGGTTTTTCCAGCCCCAAAATCTTACAAAACGCCACCGTTCCAAGCGGGATGTCCCTCTCCGAAAAAACCGGTAGCGACAGGGCTACCCAACGCTCTTCTTCATCGAAGCTGGCGAGAAGGCGCTGCTGCCATGGCCTTGCCCTGATGGGAAGATGGCTGTGCCCAGCTGTGCAGCCCTGAACGCCCAAAAAATAGCCAGGGGACCAGCTGATAGTATCCTCTATTATCCTCTAGTATCCTACAGATACATAAAATGATTAGTTTATTCAAGGGTGCTGGTGAATGGGTTTGTATTGGGATGTTAAGCTGGTGAACTTTCTTGAAGATGGGTATTAGCTTAATGCCTGTTCGATTCCATATGGTTGCTAGGCAATTTCTGATGCATCTTGTAGGAAAAATGTTTTGCCAATGACTACTGCTTGACAGCTGTCAGAGAACACAGGAGGTTGCTGCAAACGATGGCATTCACAGATTCACGGGAGAACTAGTTGTGAAGCTGACCCCCTCCGAGCTGGTTCTGGATCTACCAGGGGCTGGTTATGAACGATTGCTAAGCATCAGTTGACCATGTGCAGCAGCATTCAGCCAACAGTTGACCGCTATTTCATAAACTCATGGAGGGGCAGGGGAGAGAGAGTTTGAATGACCGTGCAACAGCAACATATGTTGTCAGAACTGGTCTTGGAGAATATTAGGTAACGAATTCTTGTCATTGACCACTATTGACCATCATTTATCATGATTCACTATCATTAATCCATCACATTATTATATATCATTATTCCTGTGACTGTTGCTCATAAACTGTTGATCTCACTATCAGTCAGTGCCCACCTTAATCAACCATTCGCCATGAATCATCCTAAACCCCCATGATAAACCACCTTTATTCGCCATGTTTAGCTGCATGAAACCAGCATCAACCACCTTGATTAGCCATTGCTGACCACCATTTCCATGGCTGTGGGTCAGTTCGCCCTTAGTCCCCCTGGTTCCCCTATCATTAACCATCTCGATTTCCCTATAATTGTTGCTTATCAACCCCCATGAAATTGGTTAACTGCTTGACCCAGCTCGCCATGTAGTTGGTACATATCCCCTGCTATTGTTACTTATCATCCCCTATTACTAACCATTATCTAGCTGGTGATTCTCAAGGAGCGATTCGGAGCCAGGGGTATCCCGTTCAATCCCTTTAAAGGGGGGAGCGATTCAGAGCTACAGGGAGCGGTGAAACCAGATGGTAGTTATAGCTATAACCAGCAATAACCATTGGTTGGTTGGTTGTTACCCCCCATGTTCCTAGTATTATTGCTTATCATCCCCTATTACTAACCATTATAGCCAGCTAGTAATCCTTCTTGTTCATGGGCTGTTTAGCTGGTCCCTATTATTGTTGGTTGTTCTTTCCTATCATTAACCATTAACCAGCTAGAAATCACCATTAACCAGCTATTCCATTATAACCAGCTATAACCATTGGTAATGATCAACCATTGGTTGGGGGGTAACCAGCTTATCATCCCCTATTACTAACATTTGCTAACCATTATAGCCAGCTAGTCAACCATTAAGGCCACCCGCGGCAGGTGCCCAGCTTCAACCAGGTGGGCAGCCGGGCGGTGCACGCCACGCGCCGTTTCCTGGAGCTACTCGGTGGGAGGGAGGCCGCCCAGGGCTCCCGTTGGGGCCATGGTAGGACATGATGGTGTGGATGGTGGTTGGTTATAGTGGCTAAGAGTAGGGGATGACAACCAACATTAAGGGTTAAAGAACTGCTGGATGGTGGTTTGATTGATATGTTTTATTTTCCCTTATCATTATTAATAACTGGTTGGTTGACAAATATTTTTCATAGGGGTGGTTCAACCACCAACCAGTGGTGAATCGCAGATAATCACTGATTGCCAATAGTGGTAGGACAGGAGTTCCATGATTGCCCATAGTCATTGCAAATAATCACTGATCAATGGTGCTGGATCATAGTTGATTAGCGGAGGATGCTCCCTACGAAGTGTTTGTCATAAGCCCTGGGAGTTCCACATGTAACCGCTTTTAGGCGACTTCAGGCACCCACATGAGGGAACTCACTGGGGTCAGCAAGCAAATCCGCGATTTCTTTGTCGCGCTGATACAGTGATGTAAAGTGAATGGTTGCCGTGGAACGCCTATCAGTTCAGCGATCCAGACAATTGATGTGTACTGTAATATTGTAATCACATGTGTGTGTGGGTTCGTTTTGTACAGGTTCGTTCAGATACTCCCCTGTGACTATCGTTGTCACCGTTTGATACCTTTTGCATATGCCCATGCTTGTGCTGATGACTGTGCAGGCGTGGCAGCGTGAATGTTGGTGTTTTTGTTCTGGTCATTTGGGGGGTTGGGGTGGGGCTGTGTTCTCGTTCGTGCCATCGTCTTCCCGCTCCCACCATGTTTTCGAGATGCGTGCATACGTCTATGTGCATTGAAATTAAATATAAGTCGCAGTCATGTGTTCATTGAGCCAGTCGCAAGTATTGCGTATACTCACTTTCGCCACTGACTGGCCCATCATGGCTTTGGATCAATGTCGTCGAAAGTTCAACAAGGATCATTTTGGACACGTTCTCGTCCTGACCCAAAATCATGAATTGACAGTCGAAAGGATGAAACTTGTGATGGATTGCGTTAACTCACATTCCGTTCTAAAAGGATTTGGTACAGCCACTTCACCAACAGGATAGGAAAGTCGTTTTGGTGACTTGCTTGATCATGAAGTGATACTATTTGTGTGACTGTATGGCCGTGATCTATACACCTCAGCAGTTACTGTACCTGCAGAATGGCAAGTCAATGGCATATCATTCTAGCAATAGCAATCATCCTGTGTGGGTGCATGCTTGTTCAGTTTCTAATGTTGCCATGGCTATTGTGAAAGTTGAGGGCAGATATCAGACCAGTTTTTGATTGCATCATTTGTCCAAACACGATAGGTACGTATAGTTGGTCGTTACCTTCCCATCGACGGGTGCTTACCGATGTTGCTGATTGTCGTTGCCATCGTTGCCCCAGCTTGGGCCATCGCCTGTGCCCCCGAATCGCACGGCCATACCCACGGCCCTTGTTACCTGCAACGTGCCACTCAGGGGCAAGGGATTCTTGGCGGCGATTCGGGGGTAGCGCGCCACCAGGGGTTGCCTAGTGAGATCATCAGTGGACAAGACTTGATGCTGAGCTGGTGCCATTCCATAGACTGAAGATATTAGGCTTAAAGGTTCATGATGTCAATGTTGATGTTGACCTTCATGTTGGTGACTGAGACTCGGATGGTAAACATATGATGTGGAGAGAGCCCCGACGCCTGATTTGTGTTTACATTGTTCACCAGGGCGGCTCTAGAGACGTTGGTTACCGCTTGTGATAGCCCTGATTGCAACCAGAACAGGTGAATCACCACGGCTGCAACTTAAGACAAATTGGCGAAGCCTCAGTGAATTTGGGAAAGCTTCAAGCCTCAAATGAGTCACCAATCGGTACGTACACAATCGTATGCACTTGTGGGCCCCCAGGGATGCTGGGGGGCAATCCGCCAATATTGTTGCTGTTAGGAAACCACCAGTTATACTGGGAATTAGTTGCTGAACATTATTGCCAATCCATCGGTGTCCATTTTCACCGGTAGCCACTATTGATCATTGTAGGCAACGTGGCATTCATCATCAGTTGACCAGCTGATGCACAAATCAAACATAGCCAAGCTAGTAACAGTGACAAGCAGAACAGGGTGGTCGCGATGCGCTGGTTCAGGACTGCTGCTGAGACGAAACGTGGAGGCAGAATTGTGAGGCTGGGAAGTCTGGAGGGCAACGGCGAACGATGGTCAACTGAAACCGACCCCTACGAACCATGATCCAACCACTCTTTACGCATGATCCAACCGCTGCGAACCATAAGTGGCTGTGGGTCAAAACCCTGTACCCCTGGTTCCCCTATCATTAGCCATTGTTTTCCCTATGATTTGGTTGGTCATTATAAGCCATCATTAATGGTTAATATTGACCCATAGCCAAGTCAGTCTTGAAACACTGGCCATCAGCCGTGCTACCGCACTTCCGTTTTAATTTTGAAGCACACAAGATGCTGACCCCGCGCTGGAGCGCGTCAACTCCGGGTACCGCCCCGGTGAGCCACCAAGAAAAGGGGCGATACTATGGTGGGGCCTGCACTGGGGCCCGCATCTCGTCGCTGAACAACGGTGGTGAATCTTCAATGGCTAATGATGGTCAAGGATGATTCTGGATCATGGTCAAACATCTTCAAAAACCAGCAAGAACTTTCAGTTCAACTTTCTTTTGCAATAATCATTCACAACACGGACACAAGCAATAAGAACCAACATTCAGAGGGAATAGTGGTGGTTAATGACGCTGATATCAGTTGGTGAACGGCGGTCAACCATTTTCAATGATGGTAAGGTGTATGATGGCTTACAATGTTTTGGGATGTCTCATGCTTCTTTAAGGCAACAATGATCACCAAAGAGCGCAGTAAATTGATCTCGTGGAGGGAGGGCCTGTTGACGACCCACCCCCTTGGACAAGCACCTGAGGGCATCGGGGTGTCACCTGGATCGCTGCTGGGATGTTCTGGATCGCTGCTTGTGGCTCTGAGTGATTTTGCCGCGGTGCCTCGATCGGATCCAACGTTGGATCCACTGCAACCTTCTGTTTCAGGAGTCCAGCCAGCGAGCTGTCAAGATTGGGGGTTGCAAGCGATACCCAGCATCTTTTGGAGAATTCATTGGAAACATTCAGCTTCATCATTCGGATCTCCGGTTTCTCCTTGACATGGACCGTGCTCACTGGGATTTCCGGCCAGGACTTAGCGCTCTACACCATGGGCTGGGGCGGCTGTGGCAAGGATTGGGGCATGGGTGGTGGTGACTGGAGCGGCATGGGCGGCGGCATGGGTTGCGGCATGGGCGGCGGCATGGGTGGAGGCATGGGCGGTGGCATGGGTGGTGGCATGGGCAAGGGCTTCGGTGCCGGCAAGGGTGGCATGATGGGCGGTGGCATGGGCAAAGGCTATGGAGGAGGTTGCGGCAAGGGCGGAGGAGCTGGCAGTAACTGGGGCGGTTGCGGAGTGTGGAACCCTATGTTCAACTCCATGATGTTGCCTGGCTTGAAGTTCGCCCCTTGAACTTTTCACTTCAGCTGATAAAAGGGTCCTATGTCCAAGTCACAGCTTTTCAACATCAAAGTGACCAGGAATTGCAAGGCTTGGTTGGCATGCCGTGGCAAACCAATTTAGACGTTGGCATAGATTCAGCCATATATAAAACATATTCATTAGGATGGGTTCTCTGTGTGGTGTCCCCCAGATTGCCAGGTAGAAAGCACAACAAAAGAAGAGTGCCGGAAAGAATGGCAGAGAGAATGCCAGATAGAGTGTCATGATGCCAGGAAGGTTGCGTCATAGAGTGTCAGAACAAATGTCAGGTTCCGTGTCAGATTGAAAGCCCTCCATGCGAACTGACAAGTCAGGATGTATGTTAGCAGTTACCCTTGGCTAAATGGCCAGAAAGGATGTCAGGAAAGTTGCCCAATCGAATGCCAGATGAATTGCCAATTAAAATGCCATATAAAGTGCCTAGCGGATTACCAAGTGTCAGAACACATGTCAGCTTAAGTGCCGTGTGGAATGACGGATAGAACTCCGAGTAGAATGCCAGATATAATAAATGACATGCCAGGGCGGGGATCACCTGCAGCAATGATTCACCTCGGCCTGAAAACAAATAGCGCGACATAACGTATCCAATGTGCGGTTGCAAGAAAGCGAACTACCTCGTTGTAAAATGTATTTGAAAACCAGTTCTCGTTGGTCTTACATTGTGATTGTGCTTGTTGCGGATCCTTAGCAGCCTGCCACATTTGATGGGGTTTGTTGATTTTAAATTTGGATCATAATTTGTTCTGTGCAGCATGATTGGGGCTTTTCTATATTACCCGGCGGCCGGGAGACAGATGGGATACAACCACCTACCCGCAGCCTGTCATCATGGTGGTGTTTCCTCCCGGTAGGTGCCCTATTTCAATGGCCCTTTGTGGCTCAGCATGACCCCCCGAGGATGTCAATGATGAAAGGCGGAAAAGGCAACGGCCTTCGCAACTTCACCACGGACCGAAAGGTCTGGGTCTCCGGCATGCCCGAGAACAACGTCAGTAAGGAGATCAACATGAAGCTCAAGGCTGGGGTGTTCAGCCGCAACGAGGGAGGTAACCGGTGAAGCAGCCAGGCATGTAAGCTGCGATGGTGCCCTATGGTTTTGGTTGATTCCTCATGGTATTCCCGATGCTAGTGCTTCTATCCCCATGATTTGCATCGATTTACCGGATAATTGCTTGTTCGATGTTGTTTATTTGCGCTTGTTATCCCACATCATTTGTTATTGCCATTTTATTGGCCATGATGTGGCTGTTGCTTCCTCACTGGATATTCTGATCCCCCATCGTCATCCATCAATGAGCCAGAATTCACCAGCTTATTGGCCGTTGGCACAAACCATCATCTCACCATCAAACTCCCCAGGCCATCAATTCACAAACTCATAGCCATTCATGAGCCATCAATCATGTACCATGAGCCATCATGTACCATCTTTAAAAGCCCAGATTCACCAACTCAAAATCAGTTCGCCATCCAATCATCCACACCAGCTGTGCCTTCCCCCTGGGCCTTCCAAGGGGGGAGCTGCACCAGCCCACCCCTATGACCCCATCCCACCCCGCCGAGGAGCACATGTCCAGCGCCGGCGGCAAGTGCCTCTACGCGGAGATCGGCCGCAGCGGCACCGGCGGCGCCGGCCGCCCCCCC
>VSDK01012950.1:552588-566398 GCA_009767595.1 Symbiodinium kawagutii | reverse complement strand
TGGTGGGTGGTGGGTGGTGGTGCTTGGTGGTGGTTGGTGGTGGTTGGTGGTGGTTGGTGGTGGTTGGTGGTGGTTGGTGGTGGTTGATGATTGATGGTTGATGGTTGGTTGTGGTGAGTGGTTGGTGAATTGTTGAATGGCAAGCAGATGCGGGACGTGGGAACGTTGATGGTTGGTTAGTGGTTGATGGTTGTGTGTGGTTGGTTGGTGGTTGATGGTTGGCTACAGGTTGATGATTGGTTACAGCTTGATGGTTGGTTACTGGGTGCTGGCTGATGGTTGTGTGTGGTTGGTGGTTAGATTGTGGTTGATGGTTGATTGTGGTTGATGGTTGGTTGCGGGGAATGGTTGGTTACTGGTTGATGGTTGGGTGTGGTGGATGGTTGGTTGTGAGGAATGGTTGGTTAGTAGTGGTTGATGGTTAGGCGTGATTGACGGTTGGTTAATGGTTAACAATGGTGAATGTTGGATGGTTGGTTGGTGGTTGGTGAATGAATGTAGTGATTCATGACCAGTCGTTTACCATTGGTTGGTTCAAGCTGAACTAATGTTTTAGCAAAAGTAAATTGGTGAAGACAATGGCTGTTAGCCAATGATTAATTACTTATCTAGTACTTATTGACAATATTGATTGTAAGTTTTATTCATTGGCTAATTGTTCGGTTAAGATAGACAGGCTGGGAACTCCAGGGTTGGTCAATCTTGGTGAGTGTCATCTTTGATGACTACGGGTGAACAATAGATTAACTCTCTGATCATCATGGTTAATCAATAGTGGTTACTGGGAGGTTCTTAGTAGGGGCTAATGATTGAGAACTGGTCGCTAATGGGTTTTGATGGCAAATGGTCGATGATTTTTGTGGGTCATTACCAGCCATGAGCACATTCCACCAATTGGACTTGAGCAGCTGGCTTACCTCTTGGGGCGCATGGCCCACGGGAATATGCTAGTGATGTATGTAGTTATATGGCATCGTGCAGGTTGTAGTACTTTGGGTCAACATGACGTAGGGTTGGTGATTGTGGTACTTTGGGTGAACATCTAGACATAGGGTTGATGATCTGGCTTTTGGTAGGCGATTTGGGTATGGGTTATCATTTGGAATGATGAATTCCAGGCATTCTGATTATTGACTACGGGTTATTTGCCGGCTCTTTGGCTGTGGGTGATTTACCAGTTTTTTTGATCTTCAGTGAGAGGTATAGGGTCTTCATTACAGCTATTTTTTTGTTCCCGTAACGGGGTGCAGGGTTTCTTGACTCATCCCCACCTGACTCAACCAATGATACAGGTCGTGTTCCCTCGGTGCCCGAGGCCAAAAAAGCTTAGCTGCTGGGCGGAACGCATCACCAACTTTGTGTGAACAGGTCTCTGCACTCAGAAACTTGCGGACCAACGTGGTCCAACAGGGGGCAAAATGTTCAGAACATGGTGGTTTCTCCAAATGGGGAGCCTCCAAAAAAGCTTGGTTTATTGATATAAATGGTTAATCAAAGATGATTTAGGGTACCCCTATTTGAAGAAACCCATATCGGTCAACATGCTTCAACTACTTAGTGGTTTCAAGATTTGAGATGGTTGATGGACTACTGTTTTCAGAGGGGACCACCAACCAGTCATGGGTGACAGCAATGAGAAAGACATGAGACCAAATTGCAGGCAGATGAGGTCGTCGGCAATGAACTGACAACTGCCATGAACCACTGCTATCATTCGTGATCATTCACCATCAAGCGAATCATTTGACAACTGTCAATTCACAACCACTAACATTGCCAGCCATCATTTCACAACCATTAGCCCGCATTTCTTTGACCATTGGCCCACCAAGCATCTTCACCATCAACGGGTGTCAAATCGCAGCAGGCCGTACGGACCGCCAGCCACCTCCAGCGTATCAGAAGCGTAAAATCGGCGCAATGGCCGCCCCTGAAGTGGCGCAGCGAGATATGGGGCCAGCCATTAGTGGTTATGTCATGTCAAGTTTTGTTTCGTGTGTGGTTAGAATTGTGGTTGTAATGATGAGAATGGTGGAAATAGTAACAAAAAGATTTAGATTTAACTATGTATATTTAAATAGAATATATATATATATTTACATGTGTATATATCCAGAATCGTCATGGTGGTCATGATTGTGATGGTGGTACTCTTATTGATTAACTACAATCATAGCCACCCTAACAGATGCGTTATGATTTACAATGGCCGGTTGCACTATTGTGAAATACCAAGGGTTAATCAACCGTTGGTCAATGCCATGGTAGCTGATGGTCAGTGACAAACGGTCCTTGACAACATGGTCTGAGGCTCACCCTCACTGCCTTGACACCAGTGGTTGCAAGCATGGCGGCTAAAATGGCAATTGGAGGTCCTAACGAAGCTTGAAAAGACAACCTTGATGAGCCATCAATGTTGTGATAAATCAGCTGCATGAGCCATACATGGTCAATGATTACTGCCAATTCGTGGTGAATCACCAATTATTTCTGGTCAGGCCGTTTTAGACTTAACTTGAAGTTTACTGGCAATTGGAAGGGGCTAATTCTTATTGAAGGCAGCTCATGGGCTGGAACTTGTCACCTTGGTTGACCAGGAGCGGTAGAGGCAGGGGATACTCATAAGTCAACTGAGAAGGGTGCTGACCAATGTAACCAAGCAGATCATTAACAATTATTGCCAGTAGAAACTCTTGGATCTGGAGTTTCTGACGATTCTGCGGTTGATGAATGGTCAATGAATGGTTGATGGTCAATGGTTGGTTCAATAGAATCTTTTCTGGTTGGTCAATGGTTGATCATCATGGTCTGACTCTTGGGAAAGTTGCTCCCAGTTGAGAACGTCTCCCCGCACCCCTTTCGGTTCTGCAGTGATTGCCGCCATAGTCCGCGCTTCGAAGCTGCGGCGCGCCCGTTGGACCATGATGATGTACGGCAAGGGCGGCAAGGGAACATTCCCCGGAGGCAAGGGCCAGGGCACGGGGATGGTCATCCCTCCACGCCAGGGCTTTGCTAACAAGGGCGCTGTTGCCGTGGCAAGCCCCAGCCCCAGCCCAAGCAAGGGCAGCCCGAAGGGCGGAGGCAAAGCCGGTAGCAACTGGGGCGGTTGCGGCGTGTGGAACCCCATGTTCAACGCCATGATGATGCTCGGTCCAGTGAGGATGTTGTGGCAGGATCGGAAAACACCAGTACTGCCCATTGACAGCCATGAGCACTCATGCGTTTATGCGGGCGAAAGATGATAATGACCCATAATGACCCTACACACAGTGGCTTTGCCATTCCGTTTTGTGATCATTTGCGAAGCTATGTGAAATCATCCTGGCAAAATCCGGTCCGGCAGTGACAACGACAAACATCTTGACATTATGACCGACTGCAAGGAGAAACACTTCTCGATACCAGTTGTCCCCCCAAAATGATTTCCCATTGGAATGGTACCCCAAATTGATATACCTAGTGTTCATTATTTAATTCGGATTTGACATTACCAGTGGCGACCTTGTACTGTACATGTCCGTGGTGTAACTGGTGAGAAACGACTCTGGGACACCACACCCTTGGGGTTGGCTTGCACCTCCGAGGATGATGATGAAAGGCAAAGGGAAGGGAGACAAGAACGGTCTGAAGAGCTTCACCGCAGACAGAAAGGTGCCACTGGCCGTTCAGAAGTGATGTGGTTTCATCCCTGGCTTTTCTTTCAGACAACATATGGCATTATTACTTACTACTCATCAGTGGTAGTTTTGGTAAAAGGATCAACTATTCACATGATCGAACTGTGGTACGGGGTTCTGGGATGTTCGTTCTGGTTGCATTTGGGTATACTAAACAATTTGTTTTCCAAGAAGGATCGTTGTAATTTGCCATCATGCAGCTATTATGATCGAATTATGCCATAATACGTGTCATCACTACTTAGCTTTGAATTTTTGGTATCATCATTGTTCAACTGTTTCGAGTTTCGACGCGCTTTTCAATCTTTTCATCCTTTTTCCATGATCATTTCATCACCCTTGTGCCAATGATGATAGAAGCGCCGCGCTGCGGCTCCCAAGTGAGAAGCAAGAAGCGCAAAGCGCTTGGTGCTTTCACTTCGCTCAGGTGTGGGTGGGTGGCTTGCCTCCGAACAGCGCGAGCAAAGCGACCAACATGAAGCTGAAGGACACCGCGGCCAAGCAGCGGCACCGGGAGACGCCAGGTTGGACGGTCAGTATCTGTCAGTATTCCAACAGCGAAAAATTCACTGAGAGCATCTCTTAGTGACTGGATCTGTTGGAATACTGTTAGTATTTCTTCGTATTCTAAGGTAGGTGGTGATCAGTATCTGTTCGTAACTGCTCATTGCAATTTGGGACCGGTCTTGGCAGCCCTGTTGGTGACCTACAGTGACCAGGTCACAGCACCGGCATTCCAAAGCAAAGTTTCATGGTTTCCTACGTCAAACGTGCCCAGCTAGCCACTTCTATCACCATGATACTCCCTTGTTTCTTGGTGGTTACCTCTTCTGACATGGATGCAGCATCATGATTCACGGCGATTGACTACAATGAATTATATAAGCATCTCCATGCAACATCAAACATTGTCGGCATCATCATCAGCCTCATCCTGCTCCTCATCCTCCTCGTCATCCCCACTGGCATTCAGGAGCACATGTCTTCCACGGGGGCCACTTGCCTCTACGCCGAGATCGGCAACAGCGGCACCGGCGGCGCAGCGTACAAGACCAATGAGGAGGCCATGATGGCAGCTGCTTCCTTGAATGGCTCGTCCCTTGGTTGGGTTGGGGTGGTGGCCCAGTGGTGGCTGGTTGAGAAGATTGCAACATAGGACATGTGGTGGTACCCCTCGATCATCCACTAGCAATCATTACAAGTAGTACCCACATGTACCCACACGAGGCGAAGCCGGAAGTTCCCAAGCTTGTAAAAGCCAATGTATATGTATAGGGACGACAAAGGGCGTCACCCCGCCACACCACACCACACCGAAAATTTCCGGCACTCTGAGCTCCCTTTGAAAACATGGAAAGTGCGTGGGATGATCATGGGCCAAAGGTACATCATGATTTCGCTATGGGTCAAGGCCTTAGCCAACCAATTTCATGGGGGATAATCACCGACAATGATAAGGAAAACAATGGTTAATGATAGGGGAACCAGGGGTACAGGGTTTTGACTCACAGCCATATAGTCATTTTTGCAAGTATGGCCTATGCCAACTACAGATGCATTCATATTCGACATTTCAGTGACCTACCGTTTTTGGTGCTGCTAAGCCTGCGGAACTTACTGCAGGTCTAACTGTGAGATCAGCCGCACTTAGGACCTTGGATGGGTACGTACTGCAGTGTGACATGTGGAGTGTCAGCAAGAAGCTCACAGCGTGGGCGTGAGCACACCAAAGGGTTTGCGAGCAGAGCGTTGTCCAATTAGAAACGGCTTACCTCCAAATCATCAACAAACATCAACAAACATCAACTAGGTCATTGCAGGAGCAGGGAATCCTATCAACAAGCTACAAGATGTCCGGCCCACAGAGTTCCAACATGATTCCCCGAAGGCAGTGTGGTACGTTCGGTTTTGAGGCCGGCTGAAACTGCTAGAGATCTGATGATATTTGATTGCTTCCGATCTGCAAGCCTCAAGCTTGAAAGTGACTCAGTTGATCGGCAGGTTAAATGAAAAGAGTGTTGTTCAACTGTGGCGGCTAGCAGAAACATAGGGAAGTCAGTCATGATAATGCGTGTTGCGAGGCGGTGAAAAAATCTGATGGCTAGCCGCGGCAGAGTTTTGCGATCGCAAGGGTGAGCGATGTGAGTAACAAAGCGGTATCCTGCATGCCTTGGTCTCCAAAGGAATTCGCCAGGGTGTTCGCTCAAAATTTGGCATATGGTATTGCCTGCAAATCGAATATCATCACATTTTTTGAAAGCAATGGTAAAACATCCATTTCAGTGGGTGATTTTCCATTGCCAAGTGATATGAGAGCCACGTATCTCCACCCTCTTTACCAAGTTCATAGCCTAACCCCTGGGAGTTGAAGATCTCAATATGACCATGATTTTGCAATCTGGGATGGATGTTTTTGGATTTTGGGGTGACGGAATTGCTGGTGTTTGCATGTGCCTGGTCTCAGTTGTTGCTTGGTTTTCTTGGTATCACCGGGTTGGTTGGGAAAATTTCCAGGAGAAACTCTGGTTAGAACCATCGATTCTAGGGGATTCCTGGAGATGTTTCCATCATCTTTGGGATGGTAGCCTTATTCTGGTTGGCGATCCACTGGTCGCGGTGATCCACTGGTTGTGGCAATCCACTGGTTGTGGTGATCCACTGGTTGTGGTGATCCTCTTGTTGTGGTGATCCACTGGTTGTTGGTTACATGCTGTGTTGATTTGCCACGCTGAAGCGATCGTTCTGAAGCCATCAACTGTTTGGTTGGAGCCGGTAATGAATTTGCAACGCTGATTGATGATGGCATCCGTGACAGAAAGCACCAACAGTCACATGGCATGAAATATCATGGCATTACATGGCATTACCAACCAAAAAGTACGTAGATGAACATCCCACCAGTCACAGCACATGCTACGTCACGTGCCACATATGCAGTTGGTTTGAAGATGGCAGTGGGTCAAAACCCTGTACCCCTGGTTCCCCTATCATTAACCATTGATTTCCCTATTATTGTTGGTCATTATCCCCCAGTATTGGTTGGTTAATATTGACCTAAGCCAAATGTCTTTAAATCATGTTTTTATTCCTTTTTGGGTGGCTCACCAGAATTCACCAGCGATACGGTGGTTTGATCCGCAGGCATAGATGGAGGAAAGTTCCTGTCCCAAATTTCAGGTCGTTGCAGAGCTGTTTGCAGCCATTGTGGGGTACGACCACCATCCGAACATGATCATCACAGGTGGTTTCATGGGTTTCCCGCACGCGTATCCATAGGATTCCATTGGTAAAATCTACTGACGCTTGGCTCAACAGCTACAAGCACGCTCTGACCTTTGAATGACATGCATCATGCATTTATGTTTCTACATTGGTTGGTTTTTTGTGTGTTGGTTTTTTTGATTTCCGATTCGCGACTTTAGTTTCGACATCATGGGCTGGGGCGGCTGTGGCAAGGATTTTTGGGGCGGCTGTGGCGGAGAGGACTGGGGCACTGGTGGAGGATTCGGAGGTGGGTGCGGCAAGGGCTTTGGTGGCGGTGATGGTGGCATGGGCAAAGGCTACGGTGGAGGGAAAGGCTTCGGCGGCTCCAGTGGCATGAGCAAAGGCGGCGACGCCAGTGGCAAGGGAGGAGGAGCTGGCAGTAACTGGGGCGGCTGCGGCGTGTGGAACCCGATGTTCTCCAAAATGATGCTCGTCCTTGTGTGCTCGGGGTGTGATACTGTGGCAGGCCCAATGTGGCCCGATGGCAAAACACCTAAATAGTCTTCATGTTTTTTTTTTGACCTCCCCTTTTCAATGGAAGTTTACTTGGAAAATTTCCCACTCACAAACAGAATTCAACGGCCAAGTGGATGGTTTTGGCTGCGGTACCGAAACGCAGGTCAACAGCATAGATAATAGGAGATAGTAAGCAACTTAGTAAATCGACCGCTCATTAATCCGATCCTTCGACTTTTCGACTCACTTTTTGGCCGTGGGTCTGTGCTTCGACCCCTAGGATGATGATGATGATGAAAGGCAAAGGGAAGGGCTCCGAGTGGAAAGAAGGCCTCAAGTCCTACCACGCAAACAAAAAGGTACCCGGCCTGAATGGTGGTTCCTTTCTCTCTTCGCATGCTTGAAGCCAATGTGATCCCTTGCCAATATGATTAAAGCACATGTTTTTGCACATGTCGACCTGCTTTATGCATGAACTAATGACGGTTAGAGCAATGAAATTGCGAACGACTGTCATGAGGAATTTCAAGAAGTCAGTAGTTAAAGAATGTCAACAAGTAGATGTACATAGATGTACTAACCTTACAACAGTGTTAGAGCTACCCTGTTGCTTGTTAACATTGTCAAATGGCCGCATGCACAAACGCTTATCAAACGTCTCCTCGACGTCGATGTCAGGTATGGGTGGGTGGCCTGCCTACGAACGCCAAGAGCAAGGAGATGAATATGAAGTTGAAGGACAGCAGGGACAGCAGGGATAGCAGACATCACTCACGGCTTCCTTATGGTAATCAAAGGTTACTGGACAAGTAGGCACTGTGAATGACAGTAACTTCTTGGTGGTTTCAATGTTTATCTTCCCCAGCAATTATTCCCCAATGGTTGGTTGCTTAGTTGGTTGCTTGATTGGTTGGCTGGTTGACCAGCACATTATTCATAGCTGTTGAAACCACCAACCAGGTAAAGAACTCGCTGGAGCTATGCAAGTAGATTTTTTCCCTTACATTTGGTTTGTAGATTGGCTTATATTTTCCACAAAGGTTGGGACCACCAACCGGAAAGGTATTCATGACCCATAAGGATCGTACACATGACCTTCCCTCACAATGGGCCCGTTGGCATGCAATCATCAACGCAAGAAACAAGAATATTGCTGGAGGTCACTGCATCCTTTGTTATCAGCTAGCCATGAGAGTTTTTAAAGTGGTCATAAACACTGTGTGCTGGTCTTATATCTGGTAATAGCTGTCTTTGTATAGTAGCAACATCAATCAACTGCTATGTTGCAACAGTGTTTTTGCATCTTGGTGTTCGCCGTATGTTCTCCAAGAATTTCTTTTGCCCTTTGGGTGGCCGGGATGGTTTTACATATTTTGCATATTTTGCTGAAACCAAGTCCGCGACTGTGACTAGTCGAGCGACAGCGGTCCAGTGAGCCCAGTCATAGAAAACAAACGCTTGGCCCAAATAACCAGGAAAATATTTGGACAATACCAAGTTTGGATTCAATCACTCACTTCATTCTACACTCAATACCCCTCAATTGCCACCAGAGATTCTTAGAACATTAAAAGCATTGATGCCTAATCTTGCCCTGAACTGGGAGTGGATTGGATTGAGGTTTATGCGTAATTAGTTTGCTTCCTTAATCTGATTTGAATTGTCTTGTTTATCCATTCTTGAGCGGCAGTGTTACCCTTTGTTGTTGGCTATTCTTTGTTGCCAAGACCCTATCAATCACCACCATCAACCATTGCATGTACTTGTATCCCCCAGATCTCAAAGCTTTAGGGCTTACCATGTTTGTCAAATGATTTCTTGATGACTGGAAATTGCACGATGTTGGGGAATCTTACTAATCTTACCTCCATGATAGTCGAAGCCAAAAAACATAGTCAGTCTGACAGGATCGGTTTTGAAAGGATGACTGATTGGTTTCGTCAAGAAGATGCCCAATAGAAAATTCTAAAGTTTCCTATCCCCAAGCCATAATATTGAAACTTGACCAATTACAAGACGCTATAAGACGCATTTCCGAATTCCCAATCCAAAAAGAAATCATGATGGCCTACGGCCTATCCTTATTTTTTGTGTGTTTTGATTAGTTGGTTCCAGAGGTGGCATTGGTTCCAGGGGAAAGCTCTCCTGCTACGCCATGGTTCTGGCTTCCCCAACTATGAAGTAGTCCAATCTATGAAGTGTCGTTTTCCGGCGCAGACATCCAGAAATTAAGCTACCTTGGGACACCAATTCTATTGGTCATGGAACCATTTCGATAGGGATGAGCTTACTTTTCGCCCACCGTTCAATGAGATCAATACACAGTGTGAGGTAAATGCATGATTGTTTATAGGAGAGGCTACCAGCGCTATCATCACTTTATGAACGCGGGGCACTTAATCTTGAGTCGTTGACTAGTTCTTCACTCAGCAAGCCACACCAAATCTTGAGCCGCCTTTTGTGAGTTGTGCGTTGTTTTTATTATTGTTGCTGACCTTCTTCGCGGATTTGTTTCGCGGGTTGTTGTTGATGCTGTGCTGTTGTGTTCTTGTCCTTGGTGGTGTTGATGTTGTTGCGTTGCTGTAGTAGCAGTAGTAGTAGTAGTAGTAGTAGTAGCAGCAGTAGTAGTAGCAGTAGTAGCAGTGGTAGCGGTAGTGGCAGTAGTAGCAGCAGTTGTTGTTTTTGTTATTGTAGTTGCTGTTTTTTTTTGTTGTTGTTCCTTTTGTTGCCAGCAGTGATTTGTTGTGTGCTCTTGTGATTGCTGTTGCCACTGTTGGCTTCTCTCATGAGCCCATGGCAGTAGCACTGGGTCATTTGGATGTCCTATTTGCTGGGCATTTACGCCAATGTTTTTACCAGTTGGTGGTACCACGTTCGTACATACGCTGGTGGTGTCGAGTGTCAAGACATAGTTTCCAATCAATCATTACAGGTTCTCCCTTGGCAACGCTATGGCTAGAGATATTCCCTGTATGTGGTGGCGTATCCTACTGGTGCAAAATACGTGGAATGGTTGTTCCCTGTTTCCCTGCGTTTCGCACCAGCTGACCTATTATTTGCTGCTTGGTACTTCCCCGCATTTTCCCAATTTTTTCGGATGGTTGATTCACCAATATCTGTGGGATGGCGAAACTAGCCACCAACCAGTTAGAATCATGGTTCAACCGTTATAATGAATCAACAATTCATCATTACCAAGCACTAAGACACTAAGATTAACTGACCATTTTGTAATCATGACCACCCACTAATCACCTCACTATAAATATATAACCATGGTTACATCCACGGTCACCACTTCTAACTCACCGTTGCCACGTACGTCACGACGTCTCCGCGCAGGATCACATGTCTTCCACTGGGGCCACCTGCCTCTACGCCGAGATCGGTAACAGCGGCACCGGCGGCGCAGCTTTCAGGACCAGCGAGGAAGCCGTGCTCGCCGCAGCTTCCCTGAATGGCTCGTCCCTTGGTTGCTGATGGTGCCTGGGGAACCAGTGATGGGCGAGCTCGCCGCATGCATGTGTTGGTCCAAGGTGAGGCCAGGCATCCATGTTAGGTCACAGTGGCATGTAAATAGAATCACATAAAACTGATTCAGAGTACATTCTTTCGTTTTTAGTGACCTACCGTCTTTGGTGCTGTTGACTTTGTGAAGTACCTCACTGCAAGTCCTTTCGCAGGATCAACCGGCCCTACTTAGGAACTTGGACGGGTACACAATTCAGTGTGACATGTGGAAGATCAGCAGGAAGCCCTACTAGAAAGGCCCCACTGGCAGAGTGGGTCCTCGAATATCGTTGCCGCAGAGGTTCCGTCCCGAAAAGCAGTGTACCACTAGTATCACTGCTTGATTTTGAGGCAGCTGAGTGTAAATGGTATAGACTACGGCTTCCAACGTGCAAGCCCCTTGATGTAGACTTGGAAGAAAACTGAGGTGATCGGCAGGGTGTTTTGCAAACACTTGGAGATTGTTCAACTTAAAGGAGTTTGTCAAACGATCTTGTTTTAGCACACAACGTGAATATGATTACATATTGTACCATATGCCATCAATTCTATGGACAAGCAGCCGACGCCAGTTTCCGAACTCTCTAAATAATCTTAAAGGGCATCCTGTTTGTCAGGAAGATGGGGTGCCAGAAATATAGAGAAATCGGCGACGCTTTGCTAAGACGCGGGCAAAAGGCCGATTGCAAAGTGCGACTAAGATGGGGTTCTTACCAGCAAGAATGAATTATTCTAAAATGTGCCAACCACTTGTCACAAAATGCTGACGGGCTCAACATCCTCATAGTTACTAGAGCTTGTTTGTTTCATGGACTAGATATTGTCAAAACACATTGGTGATGCATAGTTATGCTACATATAAATGTGAAATTGCATTGCAACTATGTATAAACAAATATATATTTATGAATCTATGCATATTTATGCATGTATGTGTGTGTGTGTGTTCATTCAGGTTGGGATATCCGTGATTTCCACCAAGCCCAGTGGTTCTTTGGTCGTTTTCCATCGGTAAATGGGAGGATTGAGCGAGTCGATCCATATGATAATTCAACTAACAACCAGTCAGCTTCTTAAACCGGTGTGTCAATTCTGACGCATCAATTGTGTTGGAGCCTTTCCCCATCTTGGGCCATTCGAGAAGGGTCGTCGATTTATGTTAGTTGAAGTGGCATTGGCCTCATGGCCTGCATGCCAGTCAGATTGATGCGGTTACCAAAGATCAAGTCTTACCCAAGATTTCTGCTGCGAATTTGCCTTTTGTGGCTCACCCATAGGTATCCACAGCAGCCTCAAAAGAAGCAAAGACACGGATGAAATCCAACAAACACCATGATATCAGTTCCCTACATCATCACGTGTTCTTTGGGCGTTGGATCTTTGATTTCCGATTCGCGACTTTTCATTATTTTCATTTCTGCACCATGGGTTGGGGCGGCTGTGGCAAAGATTGGGGCATGGGTGGTGGTGACTGGAGCGGCATGGGCGGCGGCATGGGTGGTGGCATGGGCGGTGGCATGGGTGGAGGCATGGGTGGCGGCATGGGTGGCGGCATGGGTGGTGGCATGGGCAAGGGCTTCGGTGGCGGCAAGGGTGCCACCATGGGTGGTGGCATGGGCAAGGGCTATGGAGGTGGAGGTTGTGGCAAGGGAGGAGGAGCTGGTAGCAACTGGGGAGGTTGCGGAGTGTGGAATCCCATGTTCAACCCCATGACGCTCGTCCTTGTCGTGGCGGATTGTGGTGGTGCAATCATAGAATAACAGCATTGTTTGGTTTGGACGCATTATAGCCAAAGCAGATGAAGCAAGTTGTTTGTGAAGTTCATGTGGTTTTATTGCCGTCATGAGTGGTGAAGCCAGGTGCTCGTCTCCCCGATGCTGAATAGCTGCCTCCCCCAAGAGAAAATCATAGCAATGGGCAGAAATTGCGCTGACCTCACACACACACACAAAAAAAAAATACTTTACTTCGAGTGATCCCCACCATGTCATGTCATTACCGCTGGTTGACTCCACTTTTGTCTGACATTCTCTCCGACATACCTTCTGACATTCTTTCTGACAAATCTTCTGACATTCTCTCTGGCATACCTTTTGACATTCTTTCTGACATCCTTTCTGGCACATCTTCTGACGTTCTTTCTGACAACTTTCTACTCGGACATTCTTTCTGGCAAATCTTTTGGCATTCTCTCCGACATCTCTTCTGACATTCTTTCTGACATATCTTTTGACATTCTTTCTGACATATCTTCTGACATTCTCTCTGACATTCTTTCTGGCACATCTTCTGACATTCTTTCTGACATTCTCTTCTGACATTCTTTCCGACATCTCTTCTGACATTCTTTCTGGCAAATCTTTTGACATTCTCTCTGATATATCTTCTGGCATTCTTTCTGGCATTCTCTCTGACATATCTTCTGACATATCTTCTGACATTCTTTCTGACATGTCTTCTGACATATCTTCTGGCATTCTTTCTGACATTTCTTCTGACATTCTTTCTGACATCTCTTCTGACATTCTTTCTGACATTCTCTCTGACATATATTCTGACATATCTTCTGACATTCTTTCTGACATGTCTTCTGACATATCTTCTGGCATTCTTTCTGACATTTCTTCTGACATTCTTTCTGACATCTCTTCTGACATTCTTTCTGACATATCTTTTGACATTCTCTCTGACATTCTTTCTGACATCTCTTCTGACATTCTTTCTGACATATCTTCTGACATTCTCTCTGACATTCTATTTGGCATAGCTTTTGGCATTCTATCTGGCATAGCTTCTGACATTCTATTTGGCATAGCTTTTGGCATTCTATCTGGCATAGCTTTGGGCATTCTATCTGGCATAGCTTTTGGCATGGTTGTAGTTGAGGTCCGGCAGCAGACACT
>VSDK01012950.1:532723-552499 GCA_009767595.1 Symbiodinium kawagutii | reverse complement strand
GCGACCACTCGGCGTGGAGGGTCGTGGTTGAAGTCCGGCAGCGACAACTAGGCGTGGAAGCTCGTGGTTGAGGTCTGGCAGCGACAACTAGGCGTGGAGGCTCGTGGTTGAGGTCCGGCAGCGACCACTGGGCGTGCATTGTCGTAGTTGAGGTCCGGCGAGGAGAAGGAGAAGGAGGAGAAGGAGAAGGAGGAGGAGAAGGAGGAGAAGTCAGCTCAGATAAAATCTAACAACCCTCACCTGACAGGTGGGGAACAATAGTGGCTTTAAGGGGCAGCTAGGAAACTAGAATTGTGAGTGACCTATGGCACAGAGATGACCCAGGATGATGATGATGATGAAGGGCAAAGGGAAGGGCCTGAATGGCCTGAAGTCCTACAAGGCAGCCAACAAGGCTTCTTGCCTGCATGGTGTGGGTTGGATGTCTCGAAGACCATGAGAGTAGCCTGGCAGTGTCTTGTCATGTTTTATTGGCATCTTTGACTTCAATTTGGTATATCAGAAACTAGTGAAGGTGATATTTCCAGTCGCAAACTTCGATACGGTCCCCAAGCTCCGATGCAGGGAGCTATGAGCAAATTTACGCGCGGGTATGATTCTATATGTTTTTTTTCATGTATTATTGCCCTGCTTTGGAATCTCGCGTAAGGATCAACCGTCATTCTGCAGGGATTGTGTGTGTGTGAACCTGGATATGGTGGTTTCTCAAAATAGGGGTACCCCTAAATCATCCAATAGTAGTCATTATTAGTAATCGACCAACCATTTTTTGGGGTCCCCCATTTCAAGAAACCACCATATCACTGTCCCAAAAGCTCTCCCAGTTGGTGGGATAGCGCCATCGGCGATAACGCCTACCCCTGCTGCCCAGCCCTGGGCATAGATCAACGGTGGGTCCCGGCCTCCCCGAAACGCAACCAGGAAGTTGGCGGTTGAACATGGTGGAACTTACTTATATGGATGTTTCTCAAAATAGGGGTACCTCCAAATCATCCACTATTAACCATTTATAGTAATAAACAACCATTTTTTTGGGCTCCCTAGTTTGAGAAACCACCATATGGCTATGGGCTATGGGTCAATATTAACTAACCAACCAGTGGTGAAGCCTAGCTGGTTAATGGTTAATAAAAGGGGATAACAACTAGCAACTATAGAGGATATACCAGCTATATATGGCTATGGGTCAATATTAACCAACCAAGAATGAGGGAAATATTAACCAACAAAACTATAGGGAAACCAGGGGTACAGGGTTTTGACCCACAGCCATATATATAGGCACTTAGGCCCTGACATGTTTTCCGTAGGCTGCTGGTGATTCGAATCACCGGAAAGATTAGACGATAGGTTGGGGCCTGAAAAGCGCTAAGTGTGACAATACCACTGCTGAGTTCCGACCGCTGCAGATAGTGTGCATTTTGTGAGGGGAGCTAAACGAAGACTTCATTGATCTGCATTGAGTTGTTTGGTCTTAGGGTGAACTTGGCCATTGATTGTATTCTTTGTCGCTACCGTTGCATATGCTCCGTGAGGTTTTGGTCAATCACTGATTCCTGAGGTATGGGTCGGCGGCTTGCCTCCGAACAGCGCGAGCAAGGATATGAACATGAAGTTGAAGGACAGCGGACATTACCACTCAACCGCTGTGTTGGATTTGTTATTTCGCCTCGTCTTCTGCATAGTAACCAAAGATTGTTGCACCTGGGTGACTATAGGCACTAGGAGTTGTCAAAGACCAAGCTTGCGAACAATCTTGCGAGTTTGATTTGTTGTGTGTTTGGCTAACATCACTTGGACTTAGTGCTATAATTGGAGATTGTCCCCAGGATACCCGCTTGATTTCTCGTTTTCTACTGTTTGCCCTTCATGTCTTCTTTGCAGGCGCACATGTCCACGACCGGAGCCACCTGCCTCTATGCGGAGATTGGCAACAGCGGCACCGGCGGCGAAGAAAGAAGCCATGATGGCCGCTGCTTCCTTGAATGGCTCGTCCCTTGGTTGTTTGGTCAGCTGGAGCCATGCAAGACATTGGTGCCCCTTCTTGGCAAATATATCATTTTTCTAAATCTAGACGATCCACACGCAGGCGCAGACACATATGGTGGTTTCTCACGTCATGGGGGTACTCCCAAATCCAATAGCAATTATTTTGAGTAGTAAAGCATTCATTTTTTGGTTCCGAATCTTAAGAAACCACGATATCGAGAATAGTTGTTGAACCAGTCTTGTTGGTTATTACCCCCGTCGGAATCTTAAGAAACAACCATATGATTTTGCACATCTTTTTTTGCACAACTCTTATGGTTAATAGTAGGGGGTCATACTGGTCAATGGTCTGGGATAATAGTTAATGTTTTTTTGGATGATAATGGCTCACAGAAGGGGATCATCACCAACGATAATGGTTTAGCAACTGCTAAATAGGTGTTGCTCAAAGTTGAGAACCACAAAATGGATAGTTTACTGCTATGAGGCTATGAGTTAGTCTTGGACGATTTGGGTGCTCTCCAATTTTTGGAGAAACGCTCAAAAAAGTACTGTAAATTATCTGTATTTGTGCATTCATGCATGTATAGATTGAACAACATGTGTGCGGGACATGAGGCCACCATCTAGCGGTAGCGGACTACCGTTTGCTCTGATGTTTGACGTTTGGGCTGTAAATGCGTTTGTCCAATGAATTTGACTGCGAGTACAGCATGAGTCTGTTCGTCAGATCAAGAAGCCGCACTTAGGACCTTGGATGGGTACCCACTGCAGTGTGACATGTGGAATGTCAGCAAGAAGCTCACCGCGTGAGAGACAACAGTAGGGCACACCAGAGGGCTGATCCTTTGTGCGATTCTGTCGAACTATCAATGATGTACATTCAATCCATCACCAAACTATTGGTCATCAGGAGCAGGAGTAGTATGTATGGAAACCCATTTGTCGTACCTAGCTGCATTGAAGATGCCCTACTAGAAAGGCCCCACTGGCAGAGTGGGTCCTGGAATTCCGCCGAGATTCTGTCCCCAAAAGCAGTGTACCACTGCTTGGTTTTGAGGCAGCCGAGTGTAAATGGTATAGATCTGATTGCGGCTTTCAATCAAGCCTGCTTGATAGATGTACACTTGGAACAAAACTGAGTTGATCCACGGGTCGTTTCCAAACCTTTGGAGATTGCTTATCTAGAAGAAGTTTGTCAAAAGATTTTGCGTTAGCAAACAAATCGAACATGAGGTGCGATCAATTCAATGGACATTGCAGCTGATGCAAATTTCCGAACTCTCAATAGGCATCCTACTCATCAGGAAGAGGGGGTGCCAAAAATTGCAGAGAAGTCGGCGATTATTTGCTGAGACGTGGCAAAAAGCCGATCACAAGTTGCGACAAAGATGGATTTCTTGCCACAATGATTGGGGTACTTGAGACTGGATTACATAGCCACTTCTCACAATCATTAAGTGGCTGAACATAGCGATGACTGGTCTTTGTTCTGTTCGTGGGTTGGATGTTCACACAACGCACCAGTTGTCCTGCTACACGCTGCTATAAATGTAGTTTCGGAAAGTTTCTCTTGGTATCGATTGAATGCATGTTTGTAATGTCCACATGTCTTTAGATAAATATAAATGTATACGAGCGGGCTTGTTCATTAAGATTTGGATATCCACGACTTCCACCAACCCAAGTGGTTCTTGGATTGTTTTTCTATCACAGTGCGATGCTTGGTCTCACACGTTTGTTGTTTTCTATTCGTACATGGGAGGATTGAGCGAGTCGATCCATATGACAATTCAACCATCAACCACTCAGCAATCTTAAACCGGTGTGTCAATTCTGATGGCTCATCGTGTTGGTGCCTTTCCCCATCTTGGGCCATTCGAGAAGGGTCGTCGATTGATGTTGATTGAAGAGTTTTTCCGCATGGCCTGCTTGCAAGTCAAATTGATGCAGTCAAATTTTGCCCAAGAGTTCTTCTGCACATGTGGCTCGGTGGCCCACCCATATTTATTCTACTTGACTATCAGACATGCACTGTGAAACTTTCCTATGCATGAAATTATTTCCCTACATCATCACGTGTTCTTTGGGCGTTGGATCTTTGATTTCCGATTCGCGACTTTTCATTATTTTCATTTCTGCACCATGGGTTGGGGCGGCTGTGGCAAAGATTGGGGCATGGGTGGTGGTGACTGGAGCGGCATGGGTGGAGGCATGGGCGGTGGCATGGGTGGAGGCATGGGTGGCGGCATGGGTGGCGGCATGGGTGGTGGCATGGGCAAGGGCTTCGGTGGCGGCAAGGGTGCCACCATGGGTGGTGGCATGGGCAAGGGCTATGGAGGTGGAGGTTGTGGCAAGGGAGGAGGAGCTGGTAGCAACTGGGGAGGTTGCGGAGTGTGGAATCCCATGTTCAACCCCATGACGCTCGTCCTTGTCGTGGCGGATTGTGGTGGGGCAATCATAGGACGCATTGTAGCCAAAGCAGTTTACTTGTGAAGTTGTCACATCAAATTACGGACAAATTATTACACCTGAACAGGAAAGTGCAATGTTCACTTTCGTAAATCAGCAGAGGGAAGAACATCATTTCCCGTAATTAAGTTACTCGCAGCCAAATAACTCAACATGCGCAGTAAATGGACAATCAATCGCGAATGAACACTGCGAGTTTCTAGCTCAACAAGCCACCAAAAAGAAGGGAAGTGACAGCCAAAACATCTATGCGCTCAGTGATTCAACAGCCAGGTCGTTGGAGTTTGGTCCGTTGTGCCCAGGTGGTGGGCCCATTGAGGTCCATCAGACTAGGCTTGCAATTACGTCTATGGTTATGACTTGGCAGCTAGGATTACTGCCACTAGCACCACCATCACCAAGACTGTTGCTACTATCACTGTCGTTGGCAGTATTGCTATTCTTGTTTTTGCTTCTGCTATTGGTACACTTAGTATTGCTATCAGCATTTTCACGACTATGTTTTTGTCTTATATTACCAGTACAGTTGCAATTGCAATTGCAACAGTCAATTACTACAATTACGAGTCTTTTGATTAGTTTTGTCATTAGCATTTTTCATCATTATCAATAGTGTCAGAATTATTTGTATTTTCATTGTTTCATGATTACTATTGTTATTATTTTTCTACCGCTGCTATTACTGAAATCAATGTTGCTGCTACTACTATTGCTATTATATATTACTGCTACTACTAAACATATTACTACTGCTACTACCACCACTACTACTACTTCTACTACTACTACTATTACTACTACTACTACTACTACTACTACTACTACTACTACTATTACTATTACTACTACTACTACTACTACTATTACTACTACTACTACTACTACTACTACTACTACTACTACTACTACTATTACCACTACTACTATTATTACTACTACTACTACTATTACTACTACTACTACTATTATTATTATTACTACTACTATTACTATTATTATTATTAGTATTACTACTACTATTACTATTATTATTACTAGTATTATTACTAATAATATTATTACTACTACTACTATTAATATTACTATTATTATTACTACTACTACTAGTATTATTATTACTAGTACTACTACTATTATTAGTATTACTACTACTACTACTATTATTTCTACTACTACTACTATTATTATTACTATTATTACTAATATTACTATTATTATTACTACTACTATTACTATTACTATTATTACTATTATTACTATTATTATTACTACTACTATTATTACTACTACTATTATTATTACTACTACTACTACTATTATTATTACTATTATTACTAGTACTACTACTACTATTACTACTACTACTACTATTACTACCACTACTACTACTATTATTATTACTACTACTACTACTACTACTATTTCTACCTTTACTATCATTATTATTTTTGTTTTTATGATAAATTATTTTTATTACAATTATTAATATTATTACTACTATTTTTATTAATGATATTACTATTAGTATTATCATTTTTATTTTTATTATTATTACTACTACTATTACTATTATTATTACTATTACTACTACTACTACTACTACTACTACTACTACTACTACTACTACTACTTCTGCTGCTGCTGCTGCTACTACTATTCTTGCTGCTGCTGCTGCTATTATTATTATTATTTTTACCACTACTACTAATAATTATGATTATTATTGTTACTACTATTTTTGTTATTATTATTAGCATTATTATTACTACTATTATTATTATTACTATTATTATTATTACTATTACTACTATTATTATTATTAATATTACTACTATTATTATTATTATTACTACTACTACTATTATTATTATTATTACTACGACTACTATTATTATTATCATTACTATTATTACTACTACTACTATTATTACTATTACTATTAATATTATTATTACTACTACTACTATTATTACTACTACTATTATTACTACTACTACTACTACTATTACTACTCTCACTACTACTACTACTACTACTACTATTATTATTATTACTAGTACTACTACTACTATTATTATTACTATTATTACTAGTACTACTACTACTATTACTATTATTATTATTAGTATTATTACTAATAATATTATTATTACTACTACTACTACTACTTCTACTACTAGTACTACTACTACTACTATTATTACTACTACTACTACTACTATTATCATTACTATTACTATTATTACTACCATTACTATTACTACTACTACTATTATTCTTATTATTACTACTACTACTATAACTACTACTACTACTATTATTATTACTATCATTAGCACTATTATTAGTATTATTATTACTACTACTACTACTACTACTATTATTAATATTAGTATTATTATTACTACTACTACTACTATTATTATTATTATTACTACTACTATTAGTTCCACTATTATTATGATTATTATTATTACTATTATTACTACTACTACTGTTATTTTTATCATTATGATGATTATTATTATTACTATTTTTATTATTATTTTTTTTTATTATTATTAGTATTACTACCACCACTATTGCTACCACTGTTACTACGCCTGCTACTATTATTAAAATTATTGATATTATTATTATTTCTACTATTATGATTATTATTATTACTATTACTATTATTTTATTATTACCACTACTACTATTAGTACTATTATTACTATTACTATTACTACCATTATCATTCTTATTATTTGTATTGCTGCCATTGTTACCACTACGACTATTGTTATTATTACTACAATATTACTATTTATTTCATTACTATTTTTACTGCTAGTTTTATTGTTGCCAAATTATTGTAATTAATTTTTATTATTACTATAATCATTACTACCATTGCTTTTGTTTTTACTACTAATGATTTTCTTATTTATATTCCTATGGCTATTACTACTACTATTATTATTTTTTTGTTTTTACTATCATTATTATTATTTTCATTTCTATTGTTATTTTTTTGTTATTTCTATTACTAGTAATTGCTATTCTTATTACTACTGCTACTACTACTACCACTTCTACTATTAGTATTAGTATTAGTATTAGTAGTAGTAGTAGTAGTAGTAGTAGTAGAAGTAGTAGTAGTAGTAATAGTAGTAGTGGTAGTAGTAGTAATAGTAGTAGTAGTAGTAAGAGTAGGAGTAGGTATAGGAGTAGGAGTAGTAGTAGTAGTAGTAGTAGTAATAGTCGTAGTAGTAGTAGTAGTAATAGTAGTAGTAGTAGTAATAGTAGTAGTAGTAGTAGGAGTAGGAGTAGGTGTAGGAGTAGGAGTAGTAGTAGTAGTAGTAGTAGTAGTAGTAGTAGTAGTAATAATGTTGTAAATCATCACTACTGTTAATTACTCTTGCTATGACCCATGCTTTAATTCTCGCTACTACTAATCCTACTTTGATAATTATTGCTCCTAATACTACTATTGTTACTACCTTTTCTTCCCACTAAAAACTAAAGCTGCTTCCACCTGCGACCTGCCACTCACTGGCGGCCGGGTATCAGTTGTAAATGATGCAGGCTCCATACCAATCATCATGGTTGCTGCCGATGCTAATTGTCAACATGATTTTTCTTCTGGTGGTTGGTGGGGCTATTTCCGTTCCCTTATGTTGAATGACTTTCTTGCCGAAGAACAAAGAAACGAGGTTAAAACAGCGGCAGAAAAACTGATGAAAGTGCTGATCTCACACAAAATCGTTGGCGGCCTTGACGGGGAGCAACGGGACTAGAATTGTCATTGAAACGACCTTTCACGCAGTGATGAGTCTCTTGCTTGGAGCTATGTTCGTCTCATGCCCAGGATGATGATGATGAAGGGCAAAGGGAAGGGCCTGAATGGCCTGAAGTCCTATAAGGCAGCCAACAAGGTGCCTGGACTATCCTGGACTGCATGGTGTGGCATCGGTTGGATGTCTTGGAGATGATGACAGCCATGTGAAGGTGAAATGAATGTTTCATTTGCATCTTCGGGATCGGTTGAGTATATCAAAAAACTAGAGGAGGCGATATTTCCTAGCGATAATGATACGGTCATCATGAAACCGATGTGTGGAGCTATGAGGGGCCCAACATTTGTTCGTTTTGATTCTTGAACTACCTGAATGATTGCCACTCCTTTGAATTGTGCAAAAAATGCGCGATTTTCAGGAGGGCCAAACAGAGACTTCATTGATCTGCATTGAGTTGTTTAGTCTTAGGGTGAACTTGGCCATGGATTGTATTCTTTGTCGCTACCGTTGCATATGCTCCGTGAGGTTCTGGTCAATCACTGATTCCTGAGGTATGGGTCGGCGGCTTGCCTCCGAACAGCGCGAGCAAGGATATGAACATGAAGTTGAAGGACAGCGGATCGGACATTACCACTCAACCGCTGTGTTGGATTTGTTATTTCGCCTCGTCTTCTGCATAGTACCCAAAGATTGTTGCACCTGGGTGACTAGGTACTAGGAGTTGTCAAAGACCAAGCTTGCGAACAATCTTGCGAGTTTGATTTGTTGTGTGTTTGGCTAACCTCACTTGGACTTAGTGCTATAATTGGAGATTGTCCCCAGGATACCCGCTTGATTTCTCGTTTTTTACTGTTTGCCCTTCATGTCTTCTTTGCAGGCGCACATGTCCACGACCGGAGCCACCTGCCTCTATGCGGAGATTGGCAACAGCGGCACGGGCGGCGCAGCTTACAGGACCAACGAAGAAGCCATGATGGCTGCTGCTTCCTTGAATGGCTCGTCCCTTGGAGGGTTGGTGGATGTTGGTGGGTTGGTTGGTTGGCTGGTTGGCAGGTTGGTTAGGTTGCTTGCTTGCTTGGTTTACTCGGTATCATCGCGTATGCAGCTATCCAAGATATGATGGCAGGTGAGCATGATGGGTTCTACAGCTTGCTCATGCTTCTTCCATTCAATATTTATAGACCATACATTTGCCATTCGATTCTTTATTCATCGCTAGAGGTCTACTATTGGCTTTGGCGATGTTTGACGTTTGGGCTGTAAATGCGTTTCTCCAATGAATTCCACTGCAAGTACAGCATGAGTTTTTTCGTCAGATCAAGAAGCCGCACTTAGGACCTTGGATGGGTACCCACTGCAGTGTGACATGTGGAATGTCAGCAAGAAGCCCACCGCTTGAGAGACAACAGTAGAGTACACCAAAGGGCTGATCCTTTGCCATTTTGTCCAACTATCAATGACGTACATTCAAGCTTCACCAGTTGGTTCAGATTTTTGCAGAAGGACTAGTATGTACTGTATGGAGGGCCATCCGTGGTAACTACCTGCATTGAAGATGCCCTAGTAGATAGGTCCTACTGGCAGAGTGGGTCCTCGAATGCTGCGGAGATTGCCTCCCCAAAGGCAGTGTGCCACTGCTCGGTTTTGAAGCAGCCGAGTGTCTATCATACAGATCTGACTACGGCTTCCAATGTGCAAGCCTGCTTATATGATGTAGACTTAGAAGAACTGAGTTGATCGGCGGGGTCTTTGCAAACATTTGGAGATTGCTTATCTAGAAGAATCTTGTCAAAAGATGTTGTGTTAGCAAACGCATCGTATATGATGAGATACGATCAATTCAATGGACAGGCGGCCGATGCAAATTTCCGATCCGAACTGTCTCAATGGGCATCCTATTTATCAGGAGGATGGGGTGCGAGAAACATGGAGAAGTCGTTGAATGCTATGCTGAGACAGGGCAAAAAGCCGATCACAAGCTGCGATCAAGACATACAAAGACAGATTTTCCTACCAGCAAGAGGGCATTACTCGAGGGTGGGTCAATGTAGCCACTTATCACAAATCTTGACTGGCTGTACATCCCAACAGTGACCTGTTGGTTCTGATCATTGCTTGGATGTTCACAAACCCCATTATCAGGAGTCTTTCACACGCTCATACATCCGGATTTGGAAAGAAACGATTTTGGTCACAATTCTATGACCCATAGTTCGCATGTTTGCTGTTTTCCATGCATACCTGGGAGGATCGAGTGAGTCGATCCAATATGATATTTCAACCACCAACCATTTGGCAACCTTCAAGCAGTGCAGATTTTTGATGCATCAATGGTGTGGCGGCCATTCACCATCTTCTGGAACCATCCGTCAGGTGCGTCGATTCATTGATTTATGTTGATTGAAGTTGTCTCGGCCTCATGGCCTGATTGCAAATCAGATTTGTGCAGTCAAATCTTACCCAAGATTTCTTCCGCAAATGTGCCTGCGTGGCTCACCAATAAGCATCCATAGCAGCCTGAGACGAGGCAAAGTATGCCATGTCTACTTGACTATCAGACATGCACTGTGAAACTTTCCTATGCATGAAATTATTTCTCTACATCATCACGTGTTCTTTGGGCGTTGGATCTTTGATTTCCGATTCGTGACGTCCATTTCTGCACCATGGGTTGGGGCGGCTGCGGCAAGGATTGGGGAGCAGGAGGCGCTTGGGGTGCCGGAGGATTTGGTGGCGGTGGCTGCGGCAAAGGTACCATGGGCAAAAGCTATGGCGGTGGCAAGGGAGGAGGATGTAGCAGCAATTGGGGCGGCTGTGGAGTGTGGAACCCCATGTTCAACCCCATGACGCTCGGCAGCACTGGGGCCAAAGTAGTTTAGCTTTGAGGCTATCTGATTAGCATTTCGATGTGGCAGTTGAAGATGTGAGCATTTTGAGTGACCATGATGATTTGCTTGGCAGTTGGGTTTGCCGAGAGCATGCTTTCACTGGCTGTTGGTTCGCTGCTTATGTCGATTTACCTGATTTGTGCACGTCTTTCGCAACTTATTTACGGTGCATGGATGAGCATGGTGGTACTTGCTGTTGCATTTGCTGAGCCATTTTCGTTTTGAAGAACATGTGAGCGATGGGCCAAACTCTCCGTGTTTAACTTTGATATTTGCATGAACTTGATCAGGAAGTAGAACCGGGGCCTGTAAACCTCTGTAGTGAATGTAGTGCACTCCCAAAAACGATAGCCCAAGAAGAGCTGAGATGTTGAGTGCTATGGTGTCAATCGCCACCTTCTGCAGCCATAGAAGAAACAGGACAAAAAAACCGCTCCCTTTTCCAACTTCAGAGAAGGTCCCGCACCTGTCTGAACTTGTGAGCCTCGAGTACCGCGACATCGCCAGCTGAATTCACCAGGGCTCAGTTAAGGCTGAGCCACTGGCCGCTACTGCCACTAGCATTAGTACTCATCATGGTTGTTGCCGACTCTATCCGTTACCATAACAATGCTTGTGATGATTGGTGGAGCTTTAGGTCCCTCTCCCAATGTTGAATGCCTTCCTCACCCAAAAATAACTACAAACAAAGTCAAAGCGCCGGCAAACTGATCATGATGCTGACCTCACACATGCACAAAAGCATTGGTGGTAAGGGGTCGGGAGCCAGGAGAACAGATTTGGGGCAACACAGTGTTGAGTCTTGTGCCCCTGAGGGGTAAATTTGTCACATGAAATTCCCAGGATGATGATGATGATGAAAGGCAAAGGGAAGGGGGCCGATTGGAAGAATGGCCTGAAGTCCTACAAGGCAGACAAGAAGGCAGCTGGCCTGAATGTACCATGCTTTCTCTTCACAGCTGAAAAACGGCGAGCAAGGAATGGTGCTGGTTGATTACATGCCGTGACTCGAAGGTATCATCCAACTATATCTACGTTATTGTGTCATGTTGTATCCAGTTTACAATCTATTTTGCAGAAATTATACCTACATGGTTCTATCATGTTCTATCTACTTGTATCTATTGAGTATTTAATTCGATTGTGCATCGAGATGTTTTGTGAGCACACTCGGCTATGACAAGAAGCTATTGAAAATGACGATGGAGATATGGTCACCGGCTGATGAGTTGTGAAGACACGAACGTGTGGGTGTGGTTCTTTACTTTCTTTTCGTAGCTTGCTTAGTTTCTAATTAGTGGCTTTCCCATTATACAATAATGGCTAGTGTTTGTTGGTCAGGAGGTATAAGAAGGTTTTCAGTTGTTCTTTTTAAATCATTATATCATTATATCTATCATTATATTTCTTTCATTATATACAGTATCTATCTATCTATCTATCTATCTATCTGTCTATCTATCTATCTATCTATCTATCTATCTATCTTATTCAATGATGGCTATTATTGGTTGGTTAGTACCAGCACGTATTGACACACCCATATGATAATCCCTGCTGTAGTTATCCCGCTTTTCAGTGTTGTGTTTGTCGGACGAGCGGCATCAAACAATGATCATGATTGGTTTCACTTTTGGTCCGCACAACTTTTTGCAGGCTGTGTCATTGGTCGTAACTGTCAGTTGTATGAGCTCACTTGCGCCCGAGTGAATCACGGAGTTCTCAGGTATTTGTGACTGGCTTGCCTGCCAACAGTATGAGCAAGGAGATGAATATGAAGTTGAAGGACGCCGGATATCATTCCTGACCCCTAGGAAGATTGATGCATATAGCTGCTGCAGACGAAATGTGAAGAGCTGACTGTGTTGGCACGTGCTTTGCGATAGAAATTCTATCGCCACAGGAGTAGCCAGGTGATTCTTTCGTGCCACGATGTTGGCATCGTCGCTTTGCTTCCGCCCATGGTACCCAAGCTGGTTCCCCACCTTGGCTGACTTATCACTTGTCGATGACCAATCCTGTGAACAACCTAGCTTCTGAGTTGGATTGGTTCGGTTTGCTGTACTTATAGGTTCTTCCCCATGGTTGCTCGATGTTTTTCTTTACCGCTCTTTATATATTACTGGCCCACCATTCCCCTGGTTGATCTGGTTGGCGGTTTGATTGACATGGTTTATTTTCCCAGATGTATTAGCAAACAGTTGGTTGGTTGACAAACATGTTTTTCATGGATTTTGAAACCATCAAACCATTTTGAATCAAACACTATCATTGACCCTATGGTGTCAATACCTAAGGGTGGTGATGGGATGGTGACCAACCACCACCCAGTTCCCATAGGACCATCATGATTTGGTTGCTCGCACACTTCTGCAGGATCACATGTCTTCCACGGGAGCCACCTGCCTCTACGCGGAGTTCGGCAACAGCGGCACCGGGGGTGCAGCTTTCAGGACCAGTGAGGAAGCCATGATGGCAGCTGCTTCCTTGAATGGCTCGTCCCTTGGTTGGGTGGTGGCTTTACTCGGGTTCCTTCAGTCATCCAAGACATGTTTCATGGCGGAAAGCGGCCATATGAGGCCATTTCTAGCAAATACTGTATACTTTGCTCATGTTTGCTTTGCTCCTGTCGGCTCCAAGAAAAGCATGTTCCCTCATCGCCAGTGATACCATCTATTGTGATGTTTACTGTTTGGGCTGTAAATGAGCCTCACTCAACGTCCAATATCTGATAACATCTACATCTTTCCGTGAGATCAAGAAGCCGCACTTAGGACCTTGGAAGGGTACACACTGCAGTGTGACATGTGGAATGTCAGCAAGAAGCCCACCGCTTGAGAGACAACAGTAGAGCACACCCGAGGGCTGATCCTTTGCGATTCTGTCGAGCTATCAATGCTGTACATTCAATCCATCACCAGACTATTGGTCATCTGCAGCAGGAGAAGAATGTATAGAAACCCATCTCTGTGGATATTTGTGGTAAGCAGTTGCATTGAAGATGCCCAGATGCCCTACTAATGGTAGGTCCCACTAGCAGAGTGGGTCCGATCGAATACCATCTCCTCAGAAATTCCCCAAAGCAGAAAGTACTGCTTCGAGGCAGCCAGATTATATGGTGATCTGATTACGGCTTCCAATGTGCAAGCCTATGCAAGCCTGCTTAAAAGATGTAGACTTGGAAGAACTGAGTTGATCGGCGGGGGATTTGCAAACATTTGAAGATTTGTTTATCTAGAAGAAATTTGTCAAAAGATGTTGTGTTAGCAAACGCATCGTATATGATGAGATACGATCAATTCAATGGACAGGCGGCCGATGCAAATTTCCGATCCGAACTTTCTCAATGGGCATCCTATTTATCAGAAGGATGGGGTGCGAGAAATATGGAGAAGTCGTTGAATGCTATGCTGAGACAGGGCAAAAAGCCGATGACAAGCTGCGACCAAGATGGATTTCTTACCAGCAAGGATGAATTGTATGTGGATGCCTCATGTAGCCATTTCTACTTGACTGGCTGAACATCCTAACCAAAGCGAATGGCTGCTACGCTATTTGGCATTGATGCAGTAGCCATCCTGCATTACTTGCATAATGGCGTTTTGTAAGCATGTGCGTGAAGTGCACATGGGCTACAGAAGTAAAGCATTGATAAGCATTGTGTTTATCAATTGTTTATTTGTTTTCTTGATGTATATTTGATATACACGATTTCCGCCAATCCCAGTGGTTTGCTGGATTTTTTCCATCTACGGTGCACGGTTTCACACTTTGCCAGCTATTTTCCATCCGTACCTATTTGGAAACCTTCAACCAGTGCAGAGTTTTGATTCATCAATGGTGTTACGGCCACTCACCATCTCCTTGAACCATCCAGCAGGTGCGTCGATTCATTGATTTATGTTGATTGAAGTTGTCTCGACCTCATGGCCTGATTGCAAATCAGATTTGTGCAGTCAAATCTCACCCAAGATTTCTTCCGCAAATGTGCCTGCTTGGCTCACCAATAAGCATCCATAGCAGCCTGAGACGAGGCAAAGTATGCCATTTCTACTTGACTATCAGACATGCACTGTGAAACTTTCCTATGCATGAAATTATTTCTCTACATCATCACGTGTTCTTTGGGCGTTGGATCTTTGATTTCCGATTCGTGACGTCCATTTCTGCACCATGGGTTGGGGCGGCTGCGGCAAGGATTGGGGAGCAGGAGGCGCTTGGGGCGCTGGTACCGGAGGATTTGGTGGTGGTGGCTGCGGCAAAGGTACCATGGGCAAAAGCTATGGCGGTGGCAAAGGAGGAGGATGTGGCAGCAATTGGGGCGGCTGTGGGGTGTGGAACCCCATGTTCAACCCCATGACGCTCGGCCGCACTGGGGCCAAAGCAGTTCATTTGTGAAGGTCCCACGTTGCGGACAAATACGGCTCAGCAGGGATGTAGTTTTACCTGGTCGTTGCCTTACCGAGTTTGTTGATTTGCTGAGCATGTTGAGTTGCTTCAAGGCTGATTTGATTAGCATCTTGACTTGGCAGTTGAATACGTGAGTATCTTGAGTGAGCCTGATGATTTGCTTGGCAGTTGGGTTTGCCGAGAGCATGCTTTCACTGGCTGTTGGTTCGCCCCCCGAGGTTGATTTATATACCTGTTCCTGTAGCTATTTATTTACTGGGCATGGGTGGGCATGGTGGTATACTTGCCGTTGCATTTGCCGAGCCATTTTTTCTTTGGAACATATGTGCGATGGGCCAAACTCTCCGTATTTAACTTAATTATTTGCAGGAATTTGATCAGGGAGTAGAACCGGGGCCTGTAAACCTCTGTAGTGGATGTAGTGCACTCCCAAAAACGATAACCCAAGAAGAGCTGAGATGTTGAGTGCTGTGGTGTCAATCGCCACCTTCTGCAGCCATAGAAGAAACAACACAAGAAATCGCCCACTTTTCCAACTTCAGAGAAGGTCCCGCACCTGTCTGAACTTGTTAGCCTCGAGTACCGCGACATCGCCAGCTGAATACACCAGGGCTCCGTCAAGGCTCAGCCACTGGCTCCATCGCTGCATGCTCATAGCAGCGCTCAGCAGGTTGCAAGCAAGTTCAAGACCAGATCCTTTTTCTCAATGCTGAATGTTACCCTCTCCGGACAAACAGAATCGTAGCACTGGCAAAACAAATTTTGATGCTGACCTCTCATGCGCATAATTTTCATTCATTTACGCTACAAGCACTAGTGCTAGTATTAGTACTACATGGAATTGTTGTTGGTACATGGCTGTGGGTCAAAACCCCGTACCCCTGGTTCCCCAATAATTAACCATTGTTTTCACTATTATTGTTGGTTAGTATCCCCCAATATTGGTTGTTTCATATTGACCCATAGCCACATGTTGGTACTGTGATAAAATATTGTAATTTCTTGTGCAAATATTGCGACTGCCTCCACCTGCGTCCTGCTACATACTTCTCACCGGCTGCTAAGCGGGGTATGAGCTGTAAATGATGCTGGCTACAGACCAATCATCATGGTTGTTGCCCACGCTGACCGTTATGATAATATTTCGGGATTGGTAAAGCTAATCTGCTTGGTGGTTTTGAACATTCGTTGTTTTAATTTTTCCTTGTAATCATCAACAACTGGTTGGTTGACTAATATTTTTCATAGGGGTTGAAACAACTAACCAGTAATATGCGCTACTCTTCCCCTGTGTTGATGCCCTCCTCACCCAAAAATAAGTACACACCAAGTCAAAAGCTGGCACTGATAATCATGCTGACCGACCTGACGCAAAGCATTGGTGTTAAGGTGGAGGGAGCCAGGGGAGAAGTGTTGAGTCTTGTGCCCCTGAGGGGTAAATTTGTCACATGAAATTCCCAGGATGATGATGATGATGAAAGGCAAAGGGAAGGGGGCCGATTGGAAGAATGGCCTGAAGTCCTACAAGGCAGACAAGAAGGCAGCTGGCCTGAATGTACCATGCTTTCTCTTCACAGCTGAAAAACGGCGAGCAAGGAATGGTGCTGGTTGATTACATGCCGTGACTCGAAGGTATCATCCAACTATATCTACGTTATTGTGTCATGTTGTATCCAGTTTACAATCTATTTTGCAGAAATTATACCTACATGGTTCTATCATGTTCTATCTACTTGTATCTATTGAGTATTTAAGTCGATTGTGCATCGAGATGTTTTGTGAGCACACTCGGCTATGACAAGAAGCTATTGAAAATGACGATAGAGATATGGTCACCGGCTGATGAGTTGTGAAGAAACGATCGTGTGGGTGTGGTTCTTTACTTTCTTTTCATAGCTTGCTTAGTTTCTAATTAGTGGCTTTCCCATTATACAATAATGGCTAGTGTTTGTTGGTCAGGAGGTATAAGGTTTTTTTTCAAGCCCCTTTTTATATATATTTATATATATATATATATTTATATATATATATATATTTATATATATATATATGCATCTATCTATCTTATTCAATGATGGCTATTATTGGTTGGTTAGTACCAGCACGTATTGACACACCCATATGATAATCCCTGCTGTAGTTATCCCGCTTTTCAGTGTTGTGTTTGTCGGACGAGCGGCATCAAACAATGATCATGATTGGTTTCACTTTTGGTCCGCACAACTTTTTGCAGGCTGTGTCATTGGTCGTAACTGTCAGTTGTATGAGCTCACTTGCGCCCGAGTGAATCACGGAGTTCTCAGGTATTTGTGACTGGCTTGCCTGCCAACAGTATGAGCAAGGAGATGAATATGAAGTTGAAGGACGCCGGATATCATTCCTGACCCCTAGGAAGATTGATGCATATAGCTGCTGCAGACGAAATGTGAAGAGCTGACTGTGTTGGCGCGTGCTTTGCGATAGAAATTCTATCGCCACAGGAGTAGCCAGGTGATTCTTTCGTGCCACGATGTTGGCATCGTCGCTTTGCTTCCGCCCATGGTACCCAAGCTGGTTCCCCACCTTGGCTGACTTATCACTTGTCGATGACCAATCCTGTGAACAACCTAGCTTCTGAGTTGGATTGGTTCGGTTTGCTGTGCTTATAGTTTTTTCCCCATGGTTGCTCGATGTTTTTTCTTTACAGCTCTTTATATATTACTGGCCCATATTGGCCCATCATTCCCCTGGTTGATCTGGTTGGCGGTTTGATTGACATGGTTTATTTTCCCAGATGTATTAGCAAACGGTTGGTTGGTTGACAAACATGTTTTTCATGGATTTTGAAACCATCAACCCATTTTGAATCAAACACTATCATTGACCGTATGGTGTCAATACCTAAGGGTGGTGATGGGATGGTGACCAACCACCACCCAGTTCCCATAGGACCATCATGATTTGGTTGCTCGCACACTTCTGCAGGATCACATGTCTTCCACGGGAGCCACCTGCCTCTACGCGGAGTTCGGCAACAGCGGCACCGGGGGTGCAGCTTTCAGGACCAGTGAGGAAGCCATGATGGCAGCTGCTTCCTTGAATGGCTCGTCCCTTGGTTGGGTGGTGGCTTTACTCGGGTTTCTTCAGCCATCCGAGACATGTTTGATGGCAAAAGGTGGCCAAGGACACTTCTAGGAGATATACATACTTTGCTACTGTTTGCTCCAACAACGATAGCATGTTCCTTCAAACCCAGTGATTTACCATCTACTTGGGTGATGTTTGCCGTTGGGCTGTAAACTGGCCTCACTGATCCTCACTCAACGTCCAACACCTGATAGCATTTAAATCTTGCCGCACTTAGGACCTTGGAAGGGTACACACTGCAGTGTGACATGTGGAATGTCAGCAAGAAGCCCACCGCTTGAGAGACAACAGTAGAGCACACCAGAGGGCTGATCCTTTGCGATTCTGTCGAGCTATCAATGCTGTACATTCAATCCATCACCAGACTATTGGTCATCTGCAGCAGGAGAAGAATGTATAGAAACCCATCTCTGTGGATATTTGTGGTAAGCAGTTGCATTGAAGATGCCCAGATGCCCTACTAATGGTAGGTCCCACTAGCAGAGTGGGTCCGATCGAATACCATCTCCTCAGAAATTCCCCAAAGCAGAAAGTACTGCTTCGAGGCAGCCAGATTATATGGTGATCTGATTACGGCTTCCAATGTGCAAGCCTATGCAAGCCTGCTTAAAAGATGTAGACTTGGAAGAACTGAGTTGATCGGCGGGGTATTTGCAAACATTTGAAGATTTGTTTATCTAGAAGAAATTTGTCAAAAGATGTTGTGTTAGCAAACGCATCGTATATGATGAGATACGATCAATTCAATGGACAGGCGGCCGATGCAAATTTCCGATCCGAACTTTCTCAATGGGCATCCTATTTATCAGGAGGATGGGGTGCGAGAAATATGGAGAAGTCGTTGAATGCTATGCTGAGACAGGGCAAAAAGCCGATGACAAGCTGCGACCAAGAATGGATTTCTTACCAGCAAGGATGAATTATATGTGGATGCCTCATGTAGCCACTTCTACTTGACTGGTTGAACATCCTAACCAAAGCGAGCGGCTGCTACGCTATTTGACATTGATGCAGTAGCCACCCCTCATTACTTGAATAGTGACGTTATGCAAGCGTGTGTGATAAGTACACATGAGCTACAGAAGTAAAGCATTGATAAGCATTGTGTT
>VSDK01012950.1:477462-532270 GCA_009767595.1 Symbiodinium kawagutii | reverse complement strand
AACGGTGGTGATGGTGGCTGCGGCAAAGGCTTTGGTGGAGGGAAAGGCTGTGGCGGCGCTGCTGGCATGGGCAAAGGCGGCTACAGCGGTGGCATGGGCAAAGGAGGAGGATGTGGCAGCAACTGGGGCGGCTGTGGGGTGTGGAACCCCATGTTCAACCCCATGATGATGATGAAAGGTTTCGGAAAGGTGTCCGGCCTGCGAAACTTTGCCAACGACAGGAAGGTTTTCGTGGGAGGCATGCCTCCAAACAACACCAGCAAGGAGATCAACATGAAGTTAAAGGAGCCTCTGGAATGGATCGTTCAACCAACAACTGGGTTTAGGGATGGTCGCTTTTCAGGCCATGTAGAATGAACTCAACAACATAGGGAAGCCAGCCACACCAGGGGGTTCTCTATGATTGCGAGTTGGTGAAGTTGTCTCGATTGCCTCTCACGGGTTCTTAAACATGCAGCACGGGCCACGTTTTCCACATGGATGAGGATCCCTCCTGCCAAGTTGGCTGGCTGGGGTTCCAAAGATGTTCATGGCAAAGTTGGCGGGTGATTTGTCAAAAAAAGATCTCCTATTCTACGAAAATCTGTTAAAAAAAGATCTCCACAAAAATCTGTAAAAAAAAGATAGCTCAATATATTTAAAGCAATCCTTTTCAAAAAAAGTGACGGGCACATGATGAGTTTCGCCATGGTATCACTTGCTCAGCAGATCATCTCCTCACAGCCTTGGCGCGACCTGCTGGTCGCTTGGCAGGAGCATATGTCCACGGCCGGCGTCCCATGCCTCTACGCTGAGATCGGCAAGAGTGGCACAGGCGGAGCTGCCTACAAGTCCAACTCCGAGGCGCTGGGTGGGCAGGATAGCACCGCAGGGAGCCTAGCCACTAGCCATGTAAGCGAACCACTGATGACACGTTTGTGAAGATCATCCACTGAGTTAAGATCCATCGATTGAGATCCATTCCAGATCATCAATTGGTTCAGATTATCCATCAAATTAAGATCATGTGTATTCAGTCCATCAGTCACCACAATAGCCAGATCCATGGATGAACGATTAGCTAAGCATTGCCAGCAATCAATTGCAGTAAGTGGACTACCTTCGGGATGGCGATGGAGAGGGTTTCCATGAGCCTTCCTGTTCTAGCACTTCGCGGGGATGTCGAACGTTGGTTGCCTGCTATGATTGGCGAGTGTCCCTTTCTCCAGCCATGCTGGACCGTATTTTTTGTTTAGCATCATGAGCAGCTATTAGGCTCCGTCAGTCGTGCCATTGACCATTAATTACGCATTAACCATTGACCATTGTGAGCCATGGGAACATGTATGTATATGTACCTGGGGAATCAATAAGCTTCTATTTTTAGGGTTGAAAAATAACCACCTGGTTATTCTGCGTAATTTCAAAATTTCTGTTTTTTCAAAAAAAACGGGTTTCCATGTTTTTTACCCGTAATTTGACCGTAATTTGCCCATAATTTCCCGTAATTTACCCGTAATTTCCGTAACGTCCAAGAAAACCAGTTTTTTCAAAAAAGACAGGTTTTTTCGTCGCGACCAAAAAGAATGTTTTTGATTCTCCGGGTACATATATGTCTATAATCACAAATATAACATATATGGTCACCACTATTGACCCATTGACTATTAACCATTAACTATGAACCATTGACCAGTAACTATGACCCACATATCATTCATCAATATACCCATGTTTGGTTACAGGCAATGACTGCGGTGGCTGCTCTGAATGGCTCCTTCTTTGAGGGCGTGGCGTTGCAAGTGGACATGTGGGGCAAGAAGCCCACAGCATAGTCGGGGGCTTAAGCGGTCGCCCCTGTCGTTTGCTGGGATCTGAACCAAGGAAATCTAACTGGTGATAGGATTGATCATGTACTTGGAATTTGGCTATTTTCTATGTACTTGGACTGGTCATTTCGCTGGTGCTTGCCTATGTCTCCTGGGGAGCAGCCTGTCCAAATTCAGCATTGGATCTTGAGAGACGTGGTAGACGGGGTCCAGGAGATTTCCCTACATTGGGTTTGATGGTGCTCCGACAGGACCGCGGTCATCCATCATATTTTTTGGTGGGAAGGTCTCCAATTTCATTGCTTCAGTCCTCAAAGCCTTGAAGAGATGTTCCCCGCTGTTGTTCTTGGTCGTGGTGGTAGTGTTTCTGTTGCTGGTGATCTTCGATGATCTCAGGTCATCAGTTTTGAATCCTGCATGGCCTGACTTTGGGGCATTTTGCTGCTGATTTGCTTCATATTCATCTGGCTGTGATCCACCACTCCCATGGTTGTTGGGGCTTGCGCCAGAGTCCAGCACGTCCCCTGGCTGGCTACCGGTGATCTAAGGTGGCCTGGATGCCATACAGGTGCAGCGAATCCAGTTTCTCGATTGTTCAAAGGTTCAAACGTTAAGAGGGCTTTGTCCATAGATGGTGCGGCTCCAAACCTGCTAGTTTCCCTCTTGCTGATGATTATGAACTTGGATGGTTAGTAGGTACCACCATCCATGGACACCCCAGTAGATGTAACTGATCGCCCCGGTCATCGTGTTAGTAGTGTCACGCGTGAACGATAGGCACAGTGGCCCAAACTTACTGATCACAATGGTGACTCCTACGTTTTCAATGGCGGATGTGGATGGTGGTTGGTCTCAGTTTCCGGGTGATCATTCAGCTTCCAGGGCGTGACTCTCACGGGTTGCTGCCACGGTTTTTCTGTGGGTTGGGCCGGGTGGAGCCTCAGTGCTCGTACAAAAGAGGGGCCATGGTTTGATTTTGAGATGCTTGGCAATAGCCAGCTTTTGCTGCGAATATGTAAGCGGTTGAGTAGGCATACCCAACAGCATGAATCCTGGAGAGAGTCATTTTTATGTTGAACCCTTGGCTTCCGGAAAGGGCCTTGCGCGATCTCTTGTGTGCCACAGCTGTGTTTGGAATGGAGGCTACGTGTTTGGAATGGAGGCTACGGATGACTACAGGGTATTTTTGGCCTAGGGTGAGCCTGTACAAGAGCCATCAAGTGTTCATTAGAAATATCTCACCACATTTCGAACCTGTTCAAATCCACATTTTCTGTTTCGACACTTCCAACTTAAACTTCTCATATTGGTTGGAGGCCTTTTTGCGAACTTTTGGCAGTGCAGAAACATTGTGGAGACCAACATAGGCTGGAGTCGAATAAGCTGCTCACCTAGGCGTCGCTGGGTTGACAGAACTTGCTGGGTTGATACATTTAATATTATATTGCAGCACGTTGTCATGCAGGAATCCATGTGGAATTTCAGCTGGTCCAAAACGGTTGGAGACTGGGCCGGCACTGGGCACCGCGTTGGAAACGCCGCATTTTTCAGGTATGAATCCATTGGCCTGGAGAGGTGCCACCAGACAGTGAGCCGCGCGCTGCGAGAGCACGATTTCTGCGGTGCGAAAAGCAGGGCTTGCGGCGCGGGTGCCATGGCCAGCTGTGGATTTTTGACCAAGGCCTCTAGCTGGTGTGGAACGGGTGGTTCCTAGGCAACGGGGGCAGCCACCAATGGTTCACTCATGTTAGGAGCATGCGCATGGCTCTGGGTCAATACCATTTAAAGCACTGGCATTGCTCACATGGTTTCTTATCCTTTTGATTAGACTATCAACTAATGATCACAACACTTTAACCATCGACTGACATTTTTTAATCACCTTACAAACCATCATGCTTGATCATTCATTACATATGATCAATCAATAGTCTTTGCCCATCATTTGCTATTGTCAACCCTCAGAAATGATCGTACTTGATCCACCATTCCATGTTATCACCAAGCATCAGCAATCAACCATCATCAACCAGCATGTCTGAAACATCATTAAACACGTTTTGCACCACAATACTTTTGAAACCCTCTCTAACCATCTCTATCCGTCAATTAAGTATCTTCAGCTGTCACTAGCTAGCAGCTACCACTATTGACCACAAGCATCAACCATTAGTTCAAACGAATGAACCACGACAAAACCACCACTAACCATTCATTTTTGCACCACTAAGAGCCATGAACAATACTTCACCGCCAATAAAGCCATCAAGAAACTTGAACATGATCGTCAATAATCCTCAATAACTATAAGCATCAATCAGCTTTAGCCCTTCTGAACTTCCTGAGAAGCGATAGAAAAACATCAGCATTAATCATGTAATCACAATCATAAATGCTCATGAATGCATCTCAAATCATATAAAATCCTATCAATGCCCTGGATTTTTCGGTTCCTTCGCATGGGATCCACCATAGAACCCCCCCCCCCGGTTGTGTCGCCCTTGCGCTTGCCATGCTGCGCTTCACCGGCGCTCGCCGAGGCTCGGAGACCTTGGGGGCCAAGCTGTCCATCGCGGAAGCAGCGCCTCGGAACCTGCTGAGGTGAACCGGTGGGTCATGGCAGGCGCACGGCCTTGATGGACAGGTCGTGCCATGGTAAGTTACTATGGTAGGGTTATTAATCATGAAAATAACATATGGTTATTATTGATGGTAATTGTTGATGATTATAATTTATAATGATATGGTAATAACACTTTTCCAGAACCACTTTTTTGCCCGATTACCAGCACTGATCTGGTAACAGACTTGCAAGCGGCACGAGGTACCTGCCTCATGAGCCCTGGAATGGAAAAAATGGTAATAACACATGGTAGGGTTGTTAATGATGGTTATTGTGAACTATTGATGTAACTATGAATGATGGTTAATCATGACTATGCCTGATGTTAATGATGGTTATTATTGATGGTTATAATGATAATGATAGTTTATTGATGATAATCATTATTGATGGTTTTGCCATGGTGAATTATGGTAGCAACGATGGTTATTAACGATGGTTATTATTGATGGTAATTATTGATGAGCAAGTGACATGGTAAATCATGGTAGGTCATTATTGATGGCTATTATTATTGATAATTGACAATTGATAATTGTTAGGTTATGCCATGGCTGATCAGAAATTGATGGAGAGCATGGTTGCAACTAATGGTTGCAATTATTGATGGGATTCGATGGGTTATTGGCAGTTGATTGATGGTTATGTGATGGTACATTATGGTAGCAATGATTAATACTGATTGTTGATTGATGACTATTGCTGATAATTAGTATTGATGGTTCTGTCATTGCTGATTGATAACAATTAACCATGGCTGTAATGGTCATTGATGGATTATTTATGGTACTATTCATGCCATGGTTAATTGATGATGGCTGCTAATGGTGAGTGATGGTTTGTTTAATTGTTAGTAATGGCTAGTGATGGTTATTGATGGTTATAGTTATAACGTGAATGGATTAACCAATGGTTATAGTGGTTAATTTATGGTTAATAAGCGGTTAATGATGATTTATGGTTTATTGATGGTTAATTGATGGCTATTTGTGCCTATTGGTGATCAGATGGAAGTTGAATGGATGGATTATTAATTCATGGTTTTTTATGGTATTTAATACTGATAATTATGGATGTTTAATCACCAATGGAGATGATTACATGTTATCGATGTCTATTCTTGGCTGTATAGTGGTTGTCAATAGTTATTTATTAGTTCTAGTTTTTTGTCAATTATGATAGTTCATGATCGTTATTCCCGGCTACAGGTTGTTAATTGACCAATGGTTATATAGTGGTTATAGAATATGATTGTTAGGTACTTCTGAACGATTAGGTGGAAGTTATTTTTGGTAAATGATTACTCAGTGTCAAAAATGGTTCTTTAATGGTCACTTTGAATAGGTTGTTGTGTAATGGATCAGTCACCAATCTGATTGTTTCTTGTGGGTTAGTTTTTAATGGTTTTTGATTCTTACTTGATTAGCATCATAAACTAGACAACTCTTTAATGATAGTGGGTTGGTTAAGGTACAATCAAGTAATTTATGATTACCCCTTGGTAGATATGTGATGCTTCTTAGCCAACTCTTTAACCATCATAAACGACCACAAAGCATCGTTTTTAGACCCAGACCTTCCATCGCTGAGGATAAATCGGAGCTGGAAAAGGAGTGCCGGCTTCGCCGCACTGTACAATGCAGGGCGTTAAGACCCAGGGTCTGGCAGGTGGTTAATGATGGTTAGTAGTAGGGAACTTAGTAGGGGATAACATCCAAAAATGATATAGATTCATGGGAAATATTATGGTTAGTGATGATTCTTGATAATCATTTTTGATCTTTACTGAATCTGGCGCATGAAGAACCATGATGATCCATCAGCAACACCGTGACTTTGCTTTTCTTTCCCGTGATTTATCAACCCATGTGCTGGCGGTTCAATGGATAGCATCCCGTTCTCTGGGGAAAGGGCCCAGCACTAGTGATCACCCTTTGCCGAGGATTCAAGGATTCACCGGCAGTAAGAAGCAGTCATGGTTAACTAATGGTTACAATGGTTAATTATAATGGCAGTATTGCCAATCAGCCAGCATCAAAAAATCACTATGATCACCTGATGACAACCATCAACTCATGTTGTTCATGACCCATGTTGCCAATCTGCAGCTTGTAACCATCCTTGCCATGAGCATGGACATGAGCCTCTCACCCAAAGAAATGTGTTTCATAGTGATGGTTGGCAAACGGGTTTCCAAGAAAGTGATTGCCGATAGCACCAATAAACCAACAGTCACCTTGCAATTATCAACATGACCGCCCAATCAACTATCACCACCACCATTAGCCAGCCCTCCGGCTTTGGCAATCACCCATCACAGATGAGTGAGCCAGCTCCCTGGCAAACCATCATTCAACAATGAACCAACGATCAACCATGACCATCCATCACTACCTCTCACCGCCAAAGATTAAGCAAATAAGTCTCCATGGCCATGGATGGCTGATGACTGATGGGAATTTCCAACCACACACATCAACCATTCCCCAGGACTGCGGTACCCGTTTCGGCCACCGGTGGTCACATCCGCAACGGGCTCCCCATGGCGGCCACGGTGGCCATGGTCGCCCTCGCCAGGAGAAGACCAAGTTGGAGGCCGAAGTGGCGAAGCTCAATGCGCAGATCGCCAGCCGTCAGGCGGAAGTGGAGGTGCCCAGGGCGCCGCGCAGGGTGGTGGATCTCCATGGTGGATGGGTGGATCCATGGTGGATGTGGGGTGGGAAGCTTGGTGATGAATGGGGGTGATATGGTGCTTTCTCATTTTGGGGAGCCCAAAATTGGAATGTACTGCTGTAACATTGAAGAAAAGGGGATCCCCAGGGTAGAAAAAAAAACACAAAGGTTGAAGGCACACAGGCCAGAGATGCGGCTACCAGCGATGAGGAGCAAAAGGTGTCTTGGTTCCGAAGGCATTCGCCTGGCAAGATCCATTTTTATACTTCGGAGTTGCTGCAAGTGTGTTTAAGTGCGACACGTTTCTCGAAATCTACCTGCATTGTCCCCAAGCCAGTTCAGTAAGTGGATGAAGTCAATACCTTTGGGTTCATAGTCAATCACTGGTTGAGGATAACTGCAGAGTTCATAAGAAATCAAGGCCAAGCGCATGCCTTCCCCCAGTGATTCGGCGGGGTGATCCTCGTGGTTGCTACCCATGCTGTCCAGGCCATTCAGGCACAAGCAGATGCAGCCAAAGCGACTGGCGCGGTGGCCCACCAGTGTAGCGATCCCGGTGGGAGGAATAGTGACCCTTCCAAGGTAGAAATGGGTTGGGGTGGGGTGACCCTTCCGGGTGACCCTTCCAAGATGGAAATGGAAGGTGAATGATGATCATAGATCCAGGCATCCAATGATCATGGGTCGCTTATGGGTATGGTGATTTTTGATTCCTTTCCACTGTTGCGCCTCCAGTTGAGGTATATCACTAGTTGATCGTTTAAGACACTTCCACTTTGATGTTCTCCAATGTTTGCGATGGTTCGTTGGTTGACTAATGTGTTTCCATACGGGTTGAAACCACCAACCAGATCCAGTTCTTGGTTGCAGAAATATGCGACACGGATTGGCTGCACTCCTTTCGGTCAGCAGCGGGGACTGTGCAAGTGAAGCCTGCTGCCGTTTGGTTGGTCCACGGTTCTACCTCCAAACGGTTCGGACTTTCCGAATGGTTTAGGGGAGCCGTATGGAGCCCCTGAAACAAATGCTGGTTCAATGTGTTTCTCCCATTCAGCTTTACTTGCTATGAGCCAGATAGAATGCCAGAAGATATGCCAAATGCCGCCATGCCATGGCGGGGATCACTTGAAGTAGAGTAATTGCTTTGTTCAATTCTTATTGAAGTAGTCTTGGCCAATGTAACTATTCCTCCAGCTGTTTTACTATAATCAAATTTAACTAACTATAACCATCCTATAACCAGCTCGCCAACCAAGCGTCGGTGACTCCTGGACTCACCAACACGGCCACCGCTGAGGTGTCCTGGACCCCATGGGCTTCCAGACGGGCGTCAAAGCTTTGGAGTCAGCGGATGTGGAGGTGGCGGTGGCAACCCTGGTGGCTGGTCATGGTGGGTTCAACGGGGTTGGTAAGCCATGGTTGGTCATGGCCATTGGTTGATTCAATGGGGGTGATTATTGATGGCTACCTCCTGTGTTTATTGGTTGGCTGACAACGGCTGATGATTGATAGTCATGGTTCATGATGATTTATCGTTGCTATTAGCTATTAACTAATGGCTAATGTTTTACTAAGAACAGTTGATGATTGTTGGTAGTGCTCAATGGTGGTTCATCATGGCGTCTATGCTGAATGGTTGGTCAATGGTTGCTTAAACGGTTGGTTGTTGCTGGCTATTTCCAATGCTGATTGGTGCGCTAACAAGCGCTCCTGATTGCTAGTAGTGCCTAATGTTGGTTATGGCATCGTAGCCATTAAGTACTAACTACGGCTAACGTATTATTAAGAACCGTTGATGGTTGTGAGCGGTCAAGGACTGTTCATCATGGCTACTATGCTGAATGGTTGTTCAATGGTTGGTCAATAATGATTAATAATAATTCATGATGATGGTTGATGGTTGGTTAATCATGGCTACTATGATGGTTTTCCTTGGCTCCACGGTGGTTAATCATGGCTAGACCATGGCTGATATGGCTTAAGAGCGCATGCCAAGCGTGCACCAAGAGGGGACCAATGCGAAGCTGAAGCTGCGAGGCGTTGGGAGCTCAATGGAAGGCAGGGACAGGGGGTTCCCCGCACTGCGCTCAGCATGGATGGCGGCAGACATGGGACCTGAGCACAAGGGTAGTCCCAACTCACTGATGGTAGGGATTGACCAACATGATAGGTTTGACTACGAACTAAGCCATATAAGCCACCAACATGTACTGACTTCCCATGGCTGTTTTCATGTTTCCATCTGAGTCATCAAAAAGTACCAGCCATGATGTTGCGAAGCTTGTCGAGGCCACGGGGGGTGCTCAATCACTGCCAAACCGATCAGTGTTCCACGGGGGCAGGCCTATAAGATGTGGCCTGTAGGTAGGATTCTGTGCATTGAGCATCCTACTGCCTAAAGACGCTCAGATGTGTTTGTGTATGTGTATCTTTATCTACTTGACACTACAGGCACAACGAATCAACCATAGGGATCGATCAGCCACCGCCAGCCTCAATGGCATTGTAATTTGGATGGCAAGTTCGGCATGCAACTTGAAGGGCAAGTCCTTCGCTAAATCCAGTCGATGGTGGCTTGGACAAGAAATAAGACATGAACACAAAAAAACTATAAGCAAACTGAAGAATGAATGGTGAGTCAATGTTAGTCAGGATCTATGGATATAGTCATGATGGTTCAGTCAGGATCTTGGCAGTGGCTTAGCCATGAGTGCCGCAACATGCCACGGCGGCACTGCCAGGAGCATGGGCAAAAGGCCGTAGAGGATGCGCAGGCAGCGATCTCAGCGGCGTGCTGGACAGCTGTCATCAGGGGCTTCAAGACAAAGACTGGGCCAATGGTTGGATGGTTTTTGGTGCTTTTTGGTGGTTTTTTGGTGGTTTTTGGTGGTTTTTGGTGGTTTTTTGGAGGTTTTTGGTGGTTTTTTGGAGGTTTTTGGAGGTTTTGGGTGGTTCCTGATGGTTTTTGATGATAGATTGGAATTCTACTGTGACAGCCAACCAATCCGTTATCAAATCCCAATGGTTGGGAATTTCATAGATTGGAATTCTACTGTAACACCAATCTTCCCATGGGTTTTGGATGGGTTTTTGACGGTTTTTGGATTCTGCTTCTTGTTGGCCCTGGGGCCGCCCACAGCGGCATGGGAACCCCGAGCGAGCAATGGAACAACATGCAGTTGTGGACTACCTCGGCCACCATTCACATGTACAGATAGACCTATGCACTTGCATGTAGATGCTTATGCACAGATTTGCTTACAGATATGTAACCAATTAAGTACGTGTGCATTCATATGTGTATATATGACTATATGATAATGCGTGTTTTTTTATGTGCATTGACTTGCATTCTTTGTTATAGGGTTGTGAACCGTCCATCAATTACCATAAATTCATCATATACAAAGCTGTGCTCATGAAACTGGAGCCATCCCATAAATGTAGCAGGCGGTATGGCCCAGGGCATGTGTCAGGTGTCTTGACTAGGGTAGCGGAGTGCAACGAAGCCTTTGGTGGAATTTCCACGTCTCACGTGGCTCACATGTGAAACCTGGTGCGCTACAATCCGTTGCAAGACAATGTCGGAACCAACACGCCATGATGAGCCATCATTAACCACTACTGTATCAACCAACCACTGACCACAGTAGCCATGAGCAACCATCGTAGACCAACCATTTACTGCATCCATCATTCACCATAACGAAGCAACCATAAACCACGGTCAAAAACCATCATGAATCAACCATTAGCCCACCCTTAACCAACCATCAACCAACCATTAACATCCATTCACCAACCACAATCCAACCATGCACCATGATTAACCAACCACCAACCACCACGGACCTATGGATCAGCGCTCACCATTCAGCACCCCTTGCGCTGTGGCGCAGCTGCGCCGCGTCAGGCACGAGCAGCTGCTGTGACGCAGAAGACCACCGAGGTGCCGATGGGATGCACAGATGGGTTTATCAATGATAGGTTTATCATAGGTTTATTATGCATAGGATTAATGATAGGGGGTGCAAAGCAACAATAGTGGTTGAACATAGGATTAATGATAGGGGCTAGGGGATGCAAACCAACAATAGTGGTTCAACAGATACCAGTAGGGTTTGTTTTTTGTTAACTATGGCCAATTTTTGGTAATCTATGGTCAATGCATGGCTAATCGATGGTTAACGTAAGTATCATAATCATTGGCATGATTTACTGGCTCATCATTCCAATGATCATATTAAGTAATCTACTATCATAATCATTCATTATCATTATCATGAGCACATTATTGATCATAATTCCCCTATAATAATCTTGAAAACCCTATGCTTACAGTAATCTACTATCATAATTACCCTAGAAGATGCCGTTGTAATTCGAAGCCGGTTTTCATATCATATCATGCTTCATCATAATTACCCACAATAAACAAATCCGTTGTAACTCTAAGCCGGCGAATTCGTAACATCTATAATTAGATCATACCCTACAATGATCCGTTATAGGTTGTTCATTATAGCCATTTATAACGGATAACTGGTTATAACTATAGATGGTTAACCTATAATTCGCCATGAATCAATGGTTTTTCATCAGCTCGCCCCAGGAGCTGGACCGCTTGTTGGCGCGTTTCATGGAGCTGGTGCAGCAAGTGCAGGACTCTGAGGTGCGCTGCGGCGAAGCTGGTGGCGGGGGACGGTGCTGCTTGGCGCTACGGCGTTGGGCTTGGCGCGAGGTCGTTGGGTCAGCTGGGTACATCTGGGTGGTTGTTGGCTGTTGGTGAGTTCGTATGCTTTGATCTGGGGATTTGTTGATGGTGCAGGGCACTAGTTTATGGTTGGTGTTGATGGTTGGTGTTGATGGTTGATGTTGATGGTTGATTTTGGTGAGTAATGGCTGGTTTGTGAGTGCAAATGGTTGCTGCTGGGGATAATAAGCAACAATAGTATATAGAGGTTACCCATGGATGGTCACCCTACTAATACTGTAGTTGAGTATTTGATATTTGTTGGTTCACGGCTGCTTGATTCAGAATACGTGGTTGCAGTCAAATGGTCAACACTGAATATTTATTGAGTTCTTTTCGTCACGCGGTCATTAGTTAAATGGTAGATGTACTTGGTCTCAGGACAGCAAGCAGCATTAAAACAGTCCTGACCATTTACGAGTCAGTGATACCATATGGTAAAAAAATCAAACCACGGCCAATGACTAAGTATTGAGCGCAATGGTTCCGGAGGGTCAGAGAACCAATGCCTGCAATGAAGAATGTTAGGCTTTCCGTTGCGCAACATAGAGACGAACAGCGAACGATGGCTTGATTGAGGTTCGTTACTGTTGCTGAACAGTTGGCTTGATTCAACAGCAAGCAACCTTAATCAAGCCACTTGGTTGTTGATTAAGCAAGCCTCTAGTTGGTTGTTGAATCGTTCATCATGGCAAGACCAGGCACAAGGAAAGGTGACCTCCAGCTCTTGCAGTGCCTGGGAGTGGGGAAATCTGAGGCCAATAATGACCAAAGCAACGTCGCAACGACGGGGACAGGGCTGTGGCTCACAAGCAGGGCAGGCTCGTACACGTATTTATAGTAAACGATTCGCAATCATTATTATCACCGGCACTGACCTTGAAGCAACAACCATCAGTAGTAGAGCCAATAGTTAGTAATCAACCATTAGCAACTATTAGCAACCATTAGCAACCTTTAACCATTAGTTACTGACCATGAATCACTAGCCATCATCAACCATCACCAGTAACCATATCATCAACCATCAACCATTAATTCCCATTCGTATAATAGTCTAGATTTACCGAGTAGGAGAACCAATAGTAATCAACCACTATAGTAGAAACCATTAACGAAACCATTAATTCCAAACCATTAATCAACTATATATATAACCATCATCAACCATCACCAATCATTATCAACCATTAACCATTATATAGTAATAACCACTAACCATTAGTAGAAACCATTAGTAGAAACCATTCGTAGTAGAACCAATAGTTACCATCAATTCCTGATTGGAAACAACTAGTAGTAACCATTAGTTGCCATCAACCATTAACCATTAGTAGTAACCATTAACCATTAGAGTAGTAACCGTCAGTAGTAGCCATTAGTAGAAACCATTAGTAGTAGAACCCATAGTTACCATCAACCATTAACCATTAGTAGTAACCATCAACCATTAGTAGTAACCATTAACCATTAGTAGTAACCATTAAACCGTTAGTAGAACCATTAGTAACCATATGTTACCATCAATTCCTGATTGGAAACCATTAGTAGTATCCATTAGTTACCATGAATCCATTGACTCCAAACCATTAATCAACTATATATAACCATCATCAACCATTAACCATTAGTAGTAACCATTTCTAGTCTCTGCTTGTCTCGTTTGCCCCGCCGGAGGCGTTCCAATCGGCGTCCGCTCAGCTCCAAAGCGCCACGGAGCAAAGCATGGCCAGCGCCTCTGAAGCCATGGCGCAGGTCCGAAGCTGGGACCGGCGGTGAAGGAGGGATGGTTTAGGGATGGATGGTGGTGGTTGGGGCTGGTTGAGGGCTGGTTGAGGCTGGTTGAGGCTGGTTGAGGCTGGTTGAGGCTGGTGAAGGTGAAAGAAATGGCAAGAAATGAGGAAAGATATGGACAAAACATGAGCAACAATCGTGGAAAACCATCGATTTCATGGTGGGAATGTGATGGCTAATCAGTGGTTTACTGATGGCGAATAGTCTGTTTATGAGGAGCTACAGTGGTGTAATGATGGCTAAGGGTCGTCTGCAATGGTTGAGAAGCATTAACTCACCCGTGGATTGTGGTTTGATGGTAGCCCATGATGGTCTGATTGTGCCCAAACTGTGGTGATATGGCAGTTGATGATGCTCGGTGCGCGGCAATGATCGTTGATGGATAGTGATGCCAGTTGACGCGCTTGAAAATATTGACCTGGAAGTGGACTATCCTTGAGGATTTACCTTGGCAGATGGTGGTTATATGATGTTATATGATACTTAGTGATGGTTGATTATGTAGGGAGAGTGAAACCTGTAGTCATGATGGTTAATGATCGAGAATGATGGTTAATGATGGTCGGTAGTGGGCTTCAGCCGTTTAAATGATGGTTAATGTTGGTTCATGTAAGGCTAATAGTGGTGAAGTTGATTCAAATTGATGCGTTATCATGGTTCATGATGGCTCCCGGTGGTTACTGAGATGATGACTCGCAAGTATTGGTGCTAAACTGATAGTGCTTCATTTTCGTATCTCATGCCTTGGTTACGGCGTTGCAAAATCATGGTCAGCCATGGTGAATAGTGCGCACTACCAACCAGCAACTGCTCGTGCTTCAGGGACGGTGGCTTGAACCACGCAGCTGCGACTGGCTCCAACGTTCAGTGGTTCCTAGAGTGTTCAAGTCATTGCGCAACCAAGCATCGACAGGCCATTAGCTGTGAGCCAACCTGAAAAGCCAGACATCATTCACCAACCAGAGCCCGTTAACCCACCAGAAACTGACCATATCATCAGGCGAAGGCATCAAAAGCCAAACCTATTTACACCTAGGACACTGGATTCACCAATTGCTTGGCCGTGGAAGAATGTCACAAATTGCTGTGTTGAGCGGCATCGTGTCGGTCAGGAGGAGGCTGAGCGGGTTGCTAAGACGATCCGTTTTTGCGACATTCTCAGCCTCCTCTTTACTGTGAAAATACCCGCCTGACTTTCTTTTCTTCTGGCCCCTCATGGGTATCTCCGCGCCCCATTTGTTCCGATCTTTCTTGAACTTTACGCAGAAGATATTGCAGCGGACTTGAAGATTCAGGCCCAGCAAGTTTTGGGACAAAGATTCCTGCAAGCCGATCCCGAAGAGACTCTTGCAAGCTGGGCTTGAAGATGGAGACCACGTCACAGCCATTTTCTTACAACCGCAGCTTGCAGCAACACGGGGTGCATTTGCAGTGTGGTGCCCTGGGGGAGGCAGAATCATCACTTGGGGCATCTTGGGGCAACTGCGGCTGTGGTGCTGACAGCTCAGAATTTCAGGATCAGCTCCAGTGTGTGCAGCAGGTTCAGTCCACAAGCCATGCATTTGCTGCCATCCTTGCAGACGGATCAGTTGTTACTTGGGGTCGTCCAGATTGGGGTGGCGACAGCTCCCAAGTTCAAGATCAGCTCCGGAACGTGCAGCATATTCATGCCACAAGCGGTGCATTCGGGGCCGGGGTTGTGGACTCGGACTATCGTGGTGAAGTCAGAGTTTTACTCTTCAACCATGGCAGTGAGACAATCCACTTCAATGTGGGAGACCGTGTGGCTCAAGTGATGTCGTAGAGAAGGTCGAGGTGACCTCAACCAACGTTTTGGATCCATCACTTCGTGGACCCAGAGGTTTTGGAAGTACAGGGATCTCAACAAGGATTCCAACGGTCAAGGCAATGTCGGCGGAGGGTAACACCGACGATGCAGCTCGTGACCAGCTGAAGGTCCTCAAGCTGAACCAAGGACCTGCCACGGAACCTGGTCGTGAAGAACACCGTCAACACGGTGAAGGACGAGGAGACGGTGGAGCTGGATTACCAACCGCGGGAGGGGTTCGCCGCAGGACTTTTGCGGAACGACTTGACGATATATCAAGTCGGATGAGGAACCGAATCCACCACGGGTGGTCGTAGGAAAAAGGGAGACGGTGCAGGTGGTTAATCCTCGCACCAGGTCAGTTGTTCCCTGGGGCGATCCATAACGTGGTAGTGACAGCAGGGCTGTCCAAGATCAGCTCCGGAATGCGCAGCAGATTGCAGCAAACCGTAGGTGCATTTGTTGTCATTTGTGCAGACAAATCGACTGTTTCTGGGGCTTTCAAACTCAAGGCCAAGATCAGCTCCGGAACGTGGGTTGGCCGTTGCTTGGGGTCATCCACATTAAGGTGGCGACAGCAGTCCAAGACCAGCTCCAGGCGATCCAGAATGTGGTGGCGACAGTTCTGAAGTCCAAAATCAGATGGCAAAGTTGTAGAAAAAGGTAGGGCTGTGTCGGGATGTATCCGCCCTAAGTAGCAGCATCCAGACCACAGAGGTGGTGTCCGCACCTGACACTTGCATGATATGCATGAAATATCTAGCTTGGTGTGGTCACAAAATGTCTGGCCCAAAAAGGAGGAGGGAAAAAAATGCTTGGTTGGTTGGTTCATCATGAATCATGGTTTTGATGCGCGTCCCCTGGGCATCAGGAATGTTATTTATCATGGAATTCATCTTCGGTGGAAAGGACCTATCAATCATCAGCTTTGACTTAACTCAATCATTCACCATCGTTCATTCGTCATGTACCATTACTAGCCTTCCTTTTGGTTGGTCACCAGGGCTTGCAAGAAGTGACTGTGTGATTTCCAGAGAATCTAGGGTATTATTATGGTGGACCGTCATAATATGTTGTTCATGAAATTCCCCGGTAGGCGCGATACATGGGATTTTGAGCAACAACACGTTCCAAAATCATCCACGACTATATTTTTCCACGATAGCAATCTGCATGCTGATCCAATCGGGATTTTTACCATGGACACGTTGTTCAAGACAAATGAATGGTTTATATACATAAGTTGCATCATCAGTGGAGGATGAAGTCAAGGTTCAACGAAGAGCTGCTGATGATCATGTCACTTACCATGGATGATAGCTCCGAACGGCATGGGTAACCCCGGGTATACCGAAATGGAGATCACTAGCGCAGGTTGCCACTTATATGATCATTACTATCTCTTGAATCTATTGATGATTTGTATCAGTGACTATCCACAAGTTTGTTTTTATGGTAGACGCAGAGTTGGATGGCAAGTGCATGTTGGGACGTTGTTATTTGAATGGTACTAGAACTGTTCAGCACAATAAACACAGCTCTTGTAGTTCACAGCAGGAATATAATAGGAAATTGTTAGGGATGTGCGCGCATGTGCAGATCTCGAATCTCGCAACAAAAATAAATACATGTGTGTGTGTTTGTCTAATAATTTCATTGTTTTTCAAAATGTAAGAAAACATTTGCTAGCATTTTTGAATATATATAGATAGATTTATACAAATATATATATTTACATATAACTAAAATATGTATATATATTATACATATATATATATATATTCATTAATTTTTGATATTTATATATACAAATATATAGTTAAGTTTATGAATTTTCAATTTACTAATACGAAACATACTTGAAGTGAGTGCTAGGACGAACCCATAGTGATGCCCCAACAAAAAGAAATACTAGAACATAAGCCATACAATTAGAACATATACATGCAGGTATGTTTTTTTTAAATGAATTATGCATGGACAGAGCCGTGCTAGGTTCATAACACCTGTTCCTGCCAACAACTTGCAAAGCTTCTTTGTGTGCATGAGCAACTGAATCCCTTCAAACATTTGATATTTGTTTGATATGCGGTCTTTCAATGCTGCGCATGTGCACACAATATGTATGTATATATATATATATATACATATGTATTTGTATGTGTGTGTAGGGGTGGCGGGATTTGAAGCGACGATGCTGGAGCGAGAAAGAGAAAGAAAAAAAAAGAGAAAAAAAGGAAAAACAAAAAGAAAGAAAGAACCAAAAAAAGAAGGAAATAACAAAATAAAGAGAGGTCCCATTAGCAGGCTCACGTACTGTTGTATGATCAGCCTTCTCTGTTAGTGTTGACCCAACATGATTGTCGTTGATGGTCGTTTTTGTGGGAAGCTCAACTTTCTCATTTCCAGACGGTTGATCGATGCTTACTACTGGTTGATTGTTCAGCAGTTGGTCGTCAGACAGTGAACTGATCTGGTTGGTGGGTGCAAGCGCGTTTTATCTTCCCTCGTATGTGCAAATGATAGGTTGGTTGACTAAGATTTTTCATAGGGGTTATAACCACCAAACAGTTATCAACAGATCAAAAAAAACACAACTGCTAAGCACCACTGGTTACTGCAGGGTGCCATAGCCGGTGGATGTGATGCCATGGGCTTGCGAGCTGGGTTTCCTGCCCGCCCTGAAGAGCCAAAGAAGCATCATATCATTTGGCAAGCGCCAGCAGTATAAGCATGAATGGATATGGCTATGGGTCAAGCAGTTAACCAGCCAATTTCATGGGGGATAATGATCAGCAATAATAAGGAAAACAGTGGTTAATGATGGGAACCAGGAGGACTAAGGGTTTTGACCCAAAGCCATATCAGCCAATGAACAAAAAAAGCAAACATGGAAATCTGCAGTATATGTATATATATTATATATTATTCATGGTAATAAAAGATTTGTTTGGCAAAGTGGTATCGCACCAAACTGGGAGAAACCTTATCTTCCACCTGCGGCATCGTTTTTGCTGCCTCAGGCGTCGTCGCAAGCCAATGCAGCCCTGCAACAGGAGGGGAACAGCAGGGAGCATGAAGGTCATCCACCGACATGTTAAAGCAACAGCCATCAGATTAACAATGTTGACCGACCAATAGGGTAATGGTTAATGATAGGGTAATGGTTAATGATAATTAGGTGATTATAACCATCCACTAACATGTTAACTAGCTGGGTACTGGTTAATGATAGGGGATTATAACCAACAATAGCATTGGATATATCAACACTTTGGTTATGGGCCAGTATTAACCAACCAATCATTGGGGATGATCACCAACAATAGTAAGGAAAAACATGATATGGAGAGAGAGAAATAGGGGAACCAGGGGTACGGGGGTTTGACCCATGGCCATATGGTTTTTTGGGGGTACGTAAGACATGGACAGAACCCATCATGGTGTCAATGAGCTCCTGCATGTTATGACATACTTTTTACGGTATGGCTAGAGAATCCCACCATGAATGAAGATTCCTCCGCTCTCCGCCAATTGCTGATGGTTTAGTATCATCCAAGGGCCGCGAATCTTTTTGCGCCCTGTATCGCTGCCAGACAGGTATGCTGAGCATCGTGTCGTTTCATGTGATGTGAACAGCTTATGGCTATGTTGATGTCCACCACATGGAGCATCATGGAGCAACATATCTATTAACAGCATTAGCCCCATGTTTCAATTGATTACTATATAGTTACTATAGTTGGTAAGCCAATATGTACTATAGCTACTATAGTTGGCAACCCCCTATTAGCCAGCTTTAGGAAACAATCATCCATGGGATAGCCAGGTAAATACCCAAGTCATCAGTTCCAAGTTATATAGCCATCCACCTTCGGGGAGGGTTACCTTGGCTGGCGATTGATTGATCACTTGCTACTAGCTCAATGGGGGGTTTATGAATCAGTGAACAGTGGGGGGTTGCCAACTACAGTAGGCGCAGGGAAACAAAAAAAAACAAAAACAAAAAAAAAACAACTATAGTAGCTATAGTACCTATTGGCTTACCAACTACAGTAAGTATAGTAATCAATTGACACATTGGGGGGTCATGGGGGGTCTATTTTCATGTGTGCTTCCCGATGTCTCCCCATGACTTCGGTTGGTCACGGCATCATTTAACCATCATAGTGACCAGCTAGTGACCAGCTAAATTAGAGATTAAACCGGCTACCAATCAGCTTAACCTTTCAAGATCCATGTTCACTGGTACCTGATATTCACCAGCTTATAACCAGCTGAATTCATCAAGTCATTGACCATCGTTGAACCTCAGGGCATGACGAGCGCCTCTGACGTTGCAGCACAGGCGCTGGTCCGCGTCCAGCAGGTGGTCCATGGTGGCAAACATGGTGAATCGATTGTGATGCATGGTGGTTGTGGTAAAATTATTGTGATCACATGGTGATTTACGATGGGGGTTGATTCATCTACATTAAAAACAATCCAATCATTGATTATTGTCTTATTTGTTGATATTAAGTAGGGCGGTTGATTTGATTCGTGGCTACATGGTGGTTGATTTACTTAGTGGCTACGAAAGAGCAACAAAATCGTTGTTTTGCTGAGAGTAGTGCTTAAAAAGCTGGTTTCGTAGCAGTAATGGTGATGTGAGGCGATGAAGTTGTAATCACATCAAATCCCATCATTAGATATTGTCGCCACGAGTAGTGAGCATGGTCACCTATTTTTGAGTAAGCATCGGGGGTGTTAGTCAAGCGGGTTTACAAGAGCCCCTATTGAAACAAAGGATTGCGGACCGGGAAAGCACTTTTCCGATTGAAATCAGTTGCGAGAGCCTTTGAAATCATGCCAAGCTTGCTGGATCATGGCTTCCATTAGTATCAAACGAAAATATTATTGTACTTGAAGAAATTGATTCTACTCTAATTAGGGACCTTGATTAACCAATTAGGTTTGCAGAAAATTCAGATGCATGTTATTTCTTGATTGGTTGTCCTAAGAACTTTCATCAACGAAACACCACCAAAAAAAAAAACATCGGAACTCAGACCCATCGCCTTCACCCATCATTGAACTCAGACGAATGGCGATGAGAGAGAGAGAGAGAAACAATAATATACCTTTTTCTTGTGATTGGGCAGGGGCCTTCAGTCGACTAAGGTGAGGGGCTCGTAGGCTGAGTCCTGTCCTTCAAGATCTCCAACTGATGGCTCAACATGATGATTTTTTGGATAAGCGGCTCCATGCCCCACTGGGAGATATAGCCCCCGCATGGATCCCGGAATTTGATGTTGTGAACTCATTCACAGTCTGGATCTTGATGCCACTGCACCTTTGGATTATTCTACCTGCTAACATTGCACCGTGGCCATGTTGGTTGCGATTGATCAGCAGGAAATGATTCAAATGCTGGCTTATCAACCCTGAAACCTGATTACACTCTGAAACAACCATCCTGGAAGTTCTTGTTTGGCTGTGGGTCAAAACCCCGTACCCCTGGTTCCCCATCATTCACCATTGGTTTCCCTATAAAATGGTTGTTCATTATCCCCTATAAAATGGTTGGTTAATATTGACCCGTAGCCATTTCTGTGGCGGCATTCATTGCACTTCGCAGGCCAGAGATGCCATTGAGAGAAAGTGATCCGGAAAGCTTGCGGCTGTCAGCACAGAAAAGCATATGGAACCGTGCTGATGCGCCCCGCGCGGTTCCATGATGGGTTCAACAATCTATATAGGTTGATGGTTAGTAATGGCCCATGATTAGCCTTTAAGAATGAGTAGTGATGGTTCATTATTGATTGTTTAATGGCTATAGTAATGGCCCATGATGGGCAAAATCTGATGCATTGACCCCTCTGGCCAAACCGGCCTCCCAGTGTTCTCGTTCAGCTCTCGACTTGGCAAGCATGCCGCTGGTGCCTGCGGTTGCCCCTGCTCTTGGCAAAAACTCGCAGCAACTCCCTGACTGTTGCTAAGTCACCACGGATTTGCGGGAACGAACATGCTTCAACTGGTCGTGGCATGGTTGCTCGTCCGAAGGCACTCAACCATAGGTTGCTTCAATGTCACCGCGTCCAGGGCGATGTTGAGACTCCAAATGGATCAGACCTGGGACTTCCCAGGCTGTGCCCCAGCTTCTGCCGGAAGTTCGCCACCTGGAAGACTTTCTGGCCGACGGCAGTATCTATGCTGAAGCGCAGGAGCTCCCTCTGTGGTTTTTGTTGGTGCATATGTAAATGACTATAGATGTATTTCTTTTGTTTATATTGATATCTATAGATACTTATATCTTTTTTCTCATATATAGACACACACACATATTTATATATATATATATATATACGCAAATTACGAGTCTATATTTGCCTTTTTGTAACCCATCAACAAGTGGGAAATAATTAATGGTTCACATCCTGACACTTCAACTATTTCGGGCATTGATGATGTTCACTAGTGGTGCATGTTATTTCTATATTTATGGACCCACAGCTGTATCTATCTATATTCTATCTTGATAAATTTGTTTCAATATGTGTAAATATATATGATTATATATGTACATGTCTATTTCTATATCTACATCTATGTCATCTATGTCTATATCTATATCTTTGTCTATAGCTATCTTTATATCTACATTAATCTCTATCTCTATCTCTATCTCTATCTCTATCTCCATCTCCATCTCTATCTATCTATCTATCTATCTATCTATCTATCTATCTATCTATCTATCTATCTGTGTGTGTGTTCATAGAGTTTTGTATTGGCATTGCAATCTGTTCTTGTATGTATTGCTACCACTGGCTGGTTGCAATTTGTTGGTTGTTTTAGCCAATGCAGACTCTAAAATCCATGATTGGAGAAATATGTTTTTTAACACTGCCGAAACTTACCAGTAATCAGGGACAAGTGACCACCCATAGCATTTGATTCAGTCACGTTGTGATGCCATCCACAAGTACTGCAATCCTCCGGAAATCTCAAAAAACTATGCCTTGGACGCTGTCAGATCTGCGTCCAAGTTGAACACCACTAGTGACGGAAGGATCAACCCAGGGGTTTCTTGGAACATCCAGATTCCCAGCTGTAAACCAAGGAGGTCTCTGGAGGGTACTGGGGCGGTTCCTTCAGTGCCAAGTCATGCTTGATGGCTCTTATATGAAGCGTTTTGAAGGCTGCTGGCTATCTCAAGAAAACGCTGAACGGCAAAAAAATGCTTTCCAATAGGTCAGAAGGCTAATAATACTGGTCCATAGAAACAGTTCGGTCCCATCAGCAATGATTAAACCAACAAAACATGTCAAAATCTATCAGAAGCCACTCTTCCTGAGCTCCGCGCCATGCTGGACAGTGTCCCGTTGCGCCCACCCGGTTCCGTGCATTTTTTGGTGACGACACGGCGCGGTACAGCAACAACCAACAGGTCCACCAGCGGATGGTTGGCAGGGTCGATCACTTGGAATTGAATATTTCGGTGCTTGACGTTGGAACAGCCATAGCCATAGTATTTTATGATTCCTATTAATGTTGACCCAGGATTAATAAACCCCTGGTTGATTAACTAGGGGGTTCCCATTGTAATGGAAAACCTGTTGGTTTCTGATTAGTATCTACCTGTTGGTTCCATCTATTTTTATTACTTTAGGGGGGGTTATACTAATCAGAAACCAACATTATGGTCTATATTATTGGTTAGTTAGTTGACGGTCTATCAATGGTTAGTTGATGGTTGATCGGGTGATGGTCCATGACTTTGCTGCAACTTCCTGGCTGCGCTTGGACTTCCAGCTGATTTTCACGCCTGGCTGCTGAAGTGAAGGCGGAAGTTGGGAACTTTGTAGTTTCCAGTAACGTGTCATTTCGGAAGCCGCACACTGCTTGTCATGTGCTCAATGGAACATAGAGATTGATTGAATTGATTGTCTAATTTTTGTGTTCCCCTTTTGATTGGGTTGCATTGGACCAAGCATGAATTCACAATCAATGGGCCATCAATTAATCATGAACAGCGCATCAACCAACCACAAATCGATCCATGCATTATCCATTAACTAATCATTAACTATCATTAACTATCAATCAACCAAAACTTCATTAATCATTAACTCACCATTCATTCCTCATCAACTGAGCATTATTAAGCATCAATTGACCAGTCATGAGCTATCAACTAACCATTCATTAATATTCATTGCCCATGCATAGTTGATGGTTGTAAACGGTCAATCGTCCTCAATGGCTGTTAATTTTGGTTGATGGTTGCTTTTCATCGATAATAATGGTTGGTCATAGTCATGAACAACTAGTCATTAACACCGCGGTTAAGCCTCCCTGCCTTCGCCCTGGCTAGTTTACCAGAAACCGAAGATTCTGTGTCGGAAGGGGCTATTGTGCTGCAAGTTTGGGCCGCATCACTACCTTTGGCATCAAAACTTGGAATAGAAAAATTGAGACCCAGAACAAATGCCCCTTTTCCCTACTCATTGGGAATCGAATTCCTTAGGACCGGAACCATGTCCCTCACCAAGAGTTGGATGGATGCCCATGCTGACCAGGCTGCGGTGCCTCTGCGCGAGGCGAGGTGCAATAGTTCCGACCAGGAATTGCTTGATCCGATCGTTCTACCATAAGGTAGTTGCTATGAACAACCATTGGTTGCTATGGAGTTGGTTGATTGGTTGATCCAGGTGATTTACAGCAACTATGTTGATCAAGAGTGACTTGGTTAATGATAGTCCACGTGTGTCCGCTACAATGAGTTGTTGACAGCGGTCCTTATCGCTTCTTAGTGACTTTTGTTCTTGAATGGTCGGTTTCCAATGGTTGAGAATAGTTCAGGCCGGCAATTTATCGGCACAGCAGAGAGACAATCATAATTCGGATTTGGCTCGAGAGATCTCTTGTGCATCCTTTGATTTTTTTGCGTTTTGCAGCTAATAGGTTCAAATGATCATGTATGTTTGACAGAGACAATTGTTGTCAATTGTCACGTGTTTGTATCTACCATACTGGATTAGCCACTTGCTTGGCCGTCCATGGTCAGATGTCGGCCTCTGATGTGTTGAATGGCATAGTGCTGTCAGAAGATGATTCAAGTCAACGTGATGTTGGCGAGTGGCCGGGGTGAAAGCCTCTCACTTTCATTGGCATCGAAGGTGGGTGACCTGAACATCCTGGCCCAGAGGGCTTTGGGACAAAGGTTCCTGAGGCTTGTCACTGAAGATGGGCGCGTCTTGGCCAATGAGGAGACCCTGCAATCGTTGGAGCTCGAAGATGGTTGCCAAGTCACTGCCATACCACTACAAGCAAAGGTCTCTGCAACGAGATTGGCCTTCGCATTTTGGTGCTGCGGAGGTGACAGGATCATCACATGGGGCAATCCTGTAATGGGCGGTGACGACTCTGCAGTCCAACATCGGCTTCGGAGTGTGCAGCAAGTTCAAGGCAATAGTAGTGCGTTTGCCGCTATCCTCGCAAACGGGTCAGTTGTTACATGGGGTCATCCATCTTTTGGTGGTGACAGCTCTCAAGTCCAAGATCAGCTCCAGGGTGCGCGGCAGATTGTTGCTACCGGTAGTGCCTTTGCTGCCATCCATGGGGTTGGATCAGTGGTTACATGGGGGAATCCTGCGATGGGAGGAGATAGCTCCACAGTCCAAGATCAGCTGCATGGCGTACAGCAAATTCAGGCTACAGGCTTTGCATTCGCGGCAATTCTAGCAGATGGGTCGGTTGTTTCCTGGGGCCATCCACTGTGGGGTGGTGACATCTCTCAAGTTCAAGACCAGCTGAGGAACGTGAAGCAGATTCAGGCTACAAGCTTAGCGTTTGCTGCCATTCGTGCAGATGAATCCGTTGTTACGTGGGGTTGTCCTGATCACGGCGGTGACAGCTCTCAAGTCCAGGGTCAGCTGAGAAATGTGCAACAGATTCAAGCTACCAGCTTTGCCTTTGCCGCCATCCTTGCTGACGGCTCAGTTGTTACATGGGGGCGTCCAAGTTCTGGCGGAGACAGCTCCACGGTCCAAGACCGACTGGAGAATGTGCGGCAGATTCAGGCCACGAAATGGCCTTTGCTGCCATCCTTGGTGATGGATCAGTGGTCACCTGGGGTGATCTACATTCTGGTGCTGATAGTTCTCAAGTCCGAGAAGAGCTCAGGAATGTGAAACAGATTCAAGCCACCAGTTGTGCCTTTGCTGCCATCCTTGCAGATGGGTCAGTTGTGACATGGGGGGTTCCAGATCAGGGTGGTGACAGCTCCCAAGTCCAAGATCAGCTCAGGAACGTGCAGCAGGTTGAGGCCACGAGTGGTGCATTTGCAGCTATTCTTGCAGATGGGTCAGTTGTCACATGGGGCGATCGAGAACGAGGTGGTGATTGCTCTGAAGTCCTAGGTGATATCGGATGTCCAACCTAGTGGTGAATGCTTCCTGAAATTTGAAAATAATGTTGCCAAGGTTACTTCCTGGCTATGGCCACAACTTTGGAGCCCGAGGACCCCCCATGCCACACCCATTGGCTGATAGCCAGTTCGAATCCTGCTGGTTGAGTATGGTTGCAAGTAAGGGGATCTTGCATTTCATGTGAGGCCTTCATGGGATTGGATTTGATAGATCGACTCAATGGCGCTACCTTTCTAGGTATCAAACCAGTTGTGGGAATCATAAAGGAACAGTGATCGTTTTCCCGGCTCATTTTGTGGTGTCTCAAAATAGGAGACCCCCAGTTATCATCCAGTTCATGAATCATTTACAGCAATATCCATAACTGGAGGGACCCCTACGACTTGAGGACCCCAAATTTGAACCTCATCGACCTTCTATAGTGCCCACAGGTACCTGAAGCATCAGAAACGGCGTTTGATCCTTACTGATTATGCTGGCCAAGCTGCCCCTTGATGATGTCATGCTTGGTGCAAACTCACTAGTTTGATGAAAAAAAATGTGTTCAGCACGTGCTTGGTATCCAAACAGTGGGTTAATCAATGCCATACAAATGGTTAATGAAATGGAGTCATCCTGCACACGTTTTGACAATTGACGTGCAAACCAAGGAATAAGAGATGGTGTTCTGAGTTGTACGCATGTCTCTTAGTTGGCTTTGCGTGATAAATGGTGATAATGCAGTAAGCAGCCGAACATGAGCTTGAGGACCCCAGGAACACCAAAGAAGTTGAGATACCAACCACCGAAGCCCTTCCATTGTCATTAACTATTTTTATCCAAATAGAATCCTGAACATTCACCGGAACATAGATGAACATGAAGCTGAACATAGAGCTGAACATAAAGCTGTGTTGGTTTCTGACATTTGCGCCCGGCAGGGAGACCGTGCGCTGTGCGCAGCTCAGGGCCTGGGTGGGCGAATCGCCAAGTTTGGGGCAGGGCTGGTAAGCAACCATAGGTGGTTTGATCTGTAGGGGATATGAACCATTGATAATGGTAAATAATAGGGGATGGTGTCTCAGCCCATTCTGTTGTACAGTTCGTTCCGCTTGCGCCCTGAGCTCCGGCAAGTTAGAAAAAATAGGGGATACTAGGCAACAAGAATAGTTCAACAACATTCAGCAACTAGTGGTTGGTGGTTTGGTTGACTGGTTATAACCATTCGTGCTGGTCAATAATAGGGGGTAATCAGCAACAATAATGGTTAAACAACTACTGGTTGGTGGTTTGATTGGCTGTTGGCTTATTTTCCCAACTGTAATCATGAACAAATGGTTGGTTGACTTGCGCATATTGTTCATGACGGGGTGTGGTGAGCGCCACCAAGCAGCTGAGGTTCTGCATCAATTGGGGTATAACGCTTGGAAGCTTTGAGAGCTGCTGGCTCCTTGGTTTGTCAATGAGAAGGGTTGGATGGTGACATGACATGACATTTGAAATTGGCTCCTTGGGTTTGTAGGTGAATATGCCAGTACCATGACATTTGAAATTTCTCCATGGTACTGGCAAATTCACCTACAAACTGGGTCATTCTTTTGCATTTACCTTTGAACAAGTGGGTCCACATGTAGATGAGTATGCCACGGTGGAATATCTTGGGCGGAAACGCGTGTTGCCCCTGCGTTTCGACCATTTGCGCAGGTCAGTGGGCAGGAATGGCTGCGAAGCACCGATTTTTAGCTTGAAAAAAGGCCACTGGCGAAGGGGAGGAGGTGGAACCATGGCATAGCCATGGTCAATGACTAGTAGCAGTCGATGGTGGTTAATAATGGTTTGTGATAAATAGCCAGTATTGAACTAGTCGTTCTTGACGATGACTGATACTGGTCAAGGATGGTTAATTAGCAGCAGTGATGACTCGTGGTTTGATTGTTTCGTACCCATGTTGCTGACACTTTTTTGTTTGGTTTTGTTTCAGTAGCTACGGGCACACATGGCATGTAATCACCATTGGGTCAAACCCCTGCACCCCAAGTTCCCTGAATGAATCAAAATATGACTATACTGGGGATCAGACTAGTGATGTGATTTCCACCCTGATCCTGGGACAAAAGCTCCTTCTGAAAACTGCCACATTTTTGCTGTTTATCAATTATTGCACACCTTCGAATGAGGCTACTATGGTGCATCAACTGGTGTATGTCTTCAACAATCGTCAATTGTGCTGTTCATCGAGTGCCCGGTGAATCCTGAATCCAGGCTCATCAACACCTCTTCACAGTTGGACTGCTGTCCCCACTGTTCACCAGCCTCCATTTGACGGCTGCGGTCAGCATGGGCTAATGGGCCATTCATAGCTGACAAATGCTGATAAAAATGCATGTCAAGGCAAAGAAGCTCGTTAATGAAGGTCAATGATAGTCAAATCTGGTAAATTACGGGTGATAAGTTGCTTGGAAATGGTTGATAAGGATCAATAATACCTAATTAGTGACCATTTAATTCAGGTGTAAGATTGAGGCTGCAAGTATGGTTGATGATCGTTGATGATGGTTGATGGCAAATTGTGGCTGATGGTCAACAGGTCGATAGTCATTTGCGACAAGTCTTACGATAACAGCTGATTATGGCTTGAATGCCCATGGTCATGAAGAGTTGCAGAGTTGCCAATCCACCACTGGGGAACCCCAGTGGGTGAGCTCATGTACGCGGTCGCCCATGACGGGGGGGGGGGCAGGGCGGCCAAAAAAATCGTGACACGCCAATGAGAACACAGGATTCGAGTGCATTGATTTGACGAAATTACGAAGAAACTCTGCTTGAATGACTTGATTGGGTTTCTCTTGTGGCTGTGGGGGAAGACTGTCCGCAGCTGCGTCATCGTTGACACCTGTTAAAGTTTGTGGCCAGTCAGTCACGGAGTTCACTTGGGTACCAAGATTCAAGGAATAAAAGCTGCACCGTAGGTCAAGTTTCTGTCATCGCTCTTGGTTTCATAGCACCTCTGTCGTTGGAACTGATCATTATGTCCGTGACCAACCACAGTAGTCTCTTAAGTTCAGATCGCATTTGTGTCTTGCATCTGCAGGTTAAGTGGTTCAAGGTTGAAGGGCTGCATGTTGAGACACCCTTCCAGCCAGATGGTAAACTGCGAATGGGTAGAACACAGCTGGCAAAAGAATGACATACAATGCGAACTCCTTGTGAATTGCAGTGCTTGTGCTTGTGTGTGTGTGTGTGTGTCTGTGTGTGTCTCTCTGTGTGTTTCAAAGTGCAGCACTAAATTTGTGGTACAGTTTCTCCCTATCATGCACCAGCGCCACTGCAGACCCTTCTTTGTATACCACGTTCCCACTCCGAGACCTACATTGCATCATCCAACCATAATTTTCATGGGATATGAGATGTGCAAAGCTGCATATCCAGTGACTCCTGAACGCGCTGTGTCCCAGCTGTCATGGCAGTCATGGCAGCGCCTGAGGCGCTGCCAGTTCTGGGAGCATTGGGAGCTGTCCAGCCACATCCACCAACCATCCCTGCCTTCGCCATGGGTGACCCCTTCCAAGGGTTGAACAGCTGTGGTCATGGAAAGCTGGGAACAGCGGCCGAAGTGACAGCCGTAAGGATGGTTGTTGCTGATCACCATGATGAGTCATAGACGTTGAACAACCCAGTGATGGTCAAATGATGGTTAGATGATGGTCCAATGATTTTTCTCATGGTTAAATGATGGTTAAATGATGGTCAAATGGTAGTAAGATGATGGCTATCATAATAGTAATATGATGCATATAGCCATAGTTGTATGTCAGATCAAGTTGTATGTCAGATCAAGTTGACTTACATAAATCCCCAGCTGGAACACTGGGCAGCACAGTCACATTGGTGGACGCATCAAGGGAGAGAATCAGGTTCACACCTGTCACCATTGTTAGTTGATAGACACCCCCAAACAATGTGGTAGTTTTTAGAGAAATCAGGGACCCCCAAATCATCCAAAATCAACCATTCATAGGTAGTAAAGACAACCATTTTTTCGGGCACCCCTTTCTTGAGAAACCACCGCAATGTATGTGTGGATGGATATTTGTAGAAAACAAGTTGTCCATGAGCTATTGTCATGATGGTTTACTGGTGTACTTGCTGGTCTCTTTGTTAAGGGATTATTGTAGATAATTAAGAGTGGTTTTGATAGCACAGATGAACTAGCAACACCGGCATCCGAGTCGTGATATGATATCTCTCAACATTTGATTGGGGATGTATTTATGCGTTACTATTTCAGAAATACCAATCATACAGACATGAATAGGGTTGATGAATAAGGAACCAGATCTCACAAATATTCATCATGCAATGACGTGATTGATTTTGATTTGGTTGCATTTTCCGATGTCGGCGATCCGCTGGGTCTCAGGTAGACATGTATCCTTTGCTGAAGGCAGGGCCGGACTTGCGGTGGGCTTTCGGCTTGGTTGACTCATTCAGATCGGTGAGTGCATCCCCATGATTGATATGGTATGTGTATGGGATGGATCATCACCAACCACCCCCCAAACAACCAAGAAATTGATGGATGAAAGTCCCAACAAAACTAGTTACTGAGTACTGTAATGAAAGAACATCTCAACAAACGATAGGGGTAAGTATGGTAAAAGGTAATTCTTGGGATGTGAACTTGCAAAGGGGTACAGGGGCCCTGGCCCGTAGCATCCCATAGACATGGAAGTTGCATCGTGGCATCCCCTTGATGCTTCCATGACTTCGATGGCACATCATTCCAGGGCACATGACCCTGGAACTTGCTGCTAAGGTAGTCAGACCGGGCTGTTGAATCGATAGAATTGTGCCAATATTGGTGAATGATTTGTAAGTGATTCGAACAGGATGATCGTTGACAATGGTTGAAGTGTGGAGGTTGACCATCAATAGTAGAAAACTAGCAGCTACACCGACACCGGTGTTTCCTACAAATTGTGAGAGTTCCTGTGAAATTCACGGTTCGTTGCTAGGCGATAGGATTTTCTTTTGTGCCGCTTCTGGCTGCTAGTGATAACCAACAAACAACTACCTCTTGAAAAATGTTTTGCCATATTCCCATTTCAGCAGCTTAGATGAACTCTGACTCTGACCCATATTATGTTGAAGCTTCACAATGGGGGCACAAACCTCCATTACGCACCGAATTGTTTGGTGCATCATGCTTGAGGCATGCATGATCTTTTATTGATTGAACATGTGACAATTTTCCACATCCTGTGCTGCTCGGTCATGCATGAACCTACATCGGTTCGCTGAATACTTATTTTCACTCCTTTGAACCTGTGTGCTCTTCATGGCTGAGCGTGAAGACACCATCAACAACAAGAAATACAGCTAGAGCAATAACGACCGAACCAGAATAACTTCAGAGAAACACCACCACCACCACCACCCCCAGCACCAAGCACCAAGCACCAGCACCCACGACGTAACGCCTTCCGCAGGTGTCACCTCCCATCCCCGTGGGTCGTTTGGCTGGGCGCTTCAAACTGCAGCTGTGGCGCGCCAGCAGCGACTTCCAGCTGAAGCTGCCCTTGGCCGCCTCGCAACGAGGTGCCGTTTGCGCCGTGCCATGTCTGGTGCCAGGGGATCAACGACCTAAGGAGTTGGGGTCCGTTGGTTGATGACTTCAATAGATTGCCCTTAAAGATGGCCATTCATACTATTAGTATCTATTAGTATCTATCAATACTTTTTTATAATTTTATAGCCATTTTCATTTATCAATGAATCATTCATGTAATGAGCCTGTTAACCATTATCCCTTACTCATCGTGGTAAGCAGCTTGGTGATTCATCATCCCCCAAAGCCAAGAGCACGTCCGTGCCCCAAGGGCCCAAAGCGTCATGCGTTTTGGTGTACCAAAATGGAGAACCAACTGTTCACTATCAGTTGACCATCAACCAACTCTCAAACGACTGTCAGTGAACCATCAACTAGCTTTAGCCAACACATGCCAACACTATATTTAGCATCATTTCGCATATTTTTTGAGGGGCTGGTATTGTTTGGAATCATCAATGGAAACAATGGAAACAGAGCCAGTTCTGGATACCAGTTGGCAGACAGCTTTGAGAAGCTGCATAGAAACATCATGAAACATCCACATACGAAGACACACCACTGCTGTGTGGTACCATTTCAACAAGATCACCATCTAGCATGGTTGACCAGCTAATTAACGATACTTAACCATCAATTCACCACCTAGCTAATCATCATTACCCATCACGAACCACTGGTTAGCATCAACTTAACCATCAACTCGCCAAGCAATTCATCACAGTATTCCACTCATTAGCCCATCATTCGCCATCATGAGCCACTTATTGGCATCCATTACCCCACTTATTAAGTAACATCGACCCTTGGCCCCGGGGGGCCCCTTGGGGCCTGACCACCAGGACCAAGCCTCACCACTCATCGCCCAGGGGAGGTCATCGTGATGGCTGACGCCGCTCACTTGGGGCTCCATGAAGGTGCGGCACTTCCCGGTGAGGTGACCATGAGACATGGAATGATCCGAATGGTGGCTATGATTTGTCAGCAAATGTTTCTGAATTGTTATCTATTGATGAATGTTAGTGAATGGCTATGATTTTGTTGTTGATGGCTATGATTTGTTAGTGACACTAGTGATGAATGATTGACTATGATGATGTTTTAATGATTAAATGATTGTGGCTGTTATTTGTTAAGCATGGCTTTGATTTGAAGTGATGGCTATTTCTTAATGATAGCCAATGATGGTTATTTAATCTTCTAGCGAATTGTGAGTGACTCTAGTTGGCATTTTTGGGCCCCCCTATTAATCAAAGAGCGACTAGGGGTGAATCCGGAGTTAACATTAATGATGGCTATGAGTTGTACTAACATTGTTAATTAATGTTTAACAGTTGTTCCTAAGATGGTTGATTGACGATTGCTTAGTAGTTTATATTTATAGTGATTGATTATGGTGAGTACATGTGAGTACTGGTTAATGGTCAAGATGGCTACGGTTAGTGGTTCATGGTTTCGTGGTTTCCTGGTTTCATGATGTCAGCTAGTTCGTAATGATCAATGGTCAAACAGTTCAAGGATGTCACCCCTTCGTGAATCAAAGAGGTTTATAGTTTGAAATGTGTTCCTCATCATTTTATGAAAGATAGCAATGGTCAATTGGTTGAGGGTAGGTATGGGCCAATGGTTCTATGACGAGCTGCGTACCAACCAAGGTAGGAGAACATCCCAACAGCGCAGGGGTGTTCCTGGGATGTGAACCATGGGCGCTCGCAGCCATGATCCATGTGGGATGTCCCCTCCTGTGATGTATCATTACACTCTGGGAAACTTAGCTGGAGGGAAATATCACCAGTTTAGTCTAGGTGAGCCAGCTATAAATGGTGGATTTCCAACTTCCAGGTTAGTTTACCAGAGGGTAATTTGTAAAGTAGTAGTTTGTGTTGATCTCCTGAGAATGTACTTGGAATTCCTGATGGTATACCAAAACTAGTATCCGTATGATGCAGAGATGTTTGTATACATGTATTTTGATAGACATAGTCTACTGTATACACAAATAGTGGTATATCAGTCATAATTCAATGGGAACCCCATGACAATAGTATAATAATAGCCCACCCTTCAGTTTTACCGGGTCTCTAATAAAATACTGCGTAAACAATCACATACGGATAGTGACAATCAGAATACGGTCAACGCTATCAACATACATCAACATAAAGACATAATATGAGCAGTAGACAAGTAGCATCACACCAATTCCTTTCATCATTGATACAAATGCACGAACTTACATGCATAACGTATATGTCAAGTGTTTTGATGGGATAATCTAACCATATTCTCATGAATAAGTATACAAATCCTGATGCCACCGCCCTGACACCAGTGCTGTAACAAACTGTGTCGGTACGACTGGTGGTGCGCCACGTGCAGCGCAGTCGCCATTGCAGGAGACGAAGTCTATAGCATCAACGACGTGGCAGTGCAAGTCCCTGGGCGACCGGAGGGCTGACCGGTGATGCAGAGCGATGAGAGATGTGAATGACAGGTAAGGATACTTAGATGGTTAATGATAATTCATTACGGTTCGTGGTTTGGTGTTAGTGATATTCATTCAATGTTTTGCGATGTTAGTTTGTGATGGTTGCTTGCAAATCAAGGTTGGTTAGATGTTAGTTTTTGACGCTTACTTAATGATGTTCAATGGATTTTAGACTGCCAATGATTACATGCTCCTGCTACATCATGCAGAAAAACTTAATTTAGTGTCTAGATGAGGTAGCCACCAATTGCCATGAATAACGTAAAGGTAGTTGCCGTGCAGGTCAAACTTTTTTGAGTGCCTATGGCGGATCACAATCCGGTAGCTGCCAGTATTCTGTCATTTGATAGCGCGAGCTGGACACCACCAGTTCACAAGTTTACTTGTTGCATAGAACTCCCAATGTATAGAATTTGAGTATGTACTGGATTTTCGCCTCTTTCTATTTCCCGATCGAGGGCCGGGGCTTGCTGAGCCAAAACCACCATCAGAGAAAAACGAAGTGATCCAAACATGGCAACAGGATCTCTCCCCAGTTTAATCTACCGGAGGCTAGTCAAAATCTGATCAACGACTTGCTTCGCCAACAACTTAGACTGATCCAGTGACAAGCAGTGGCTAATACACAACCAAATGATTTGGGCCCAATGGTTATCAGCAACAACAGGCGTTTATCGTACTATTCAAATCATAGAAGAGTCCAGTTTGCTTCAGAATCATGGGCAGTTACCAGCACTGCGCCCACCCTTGAAGGGGCCAAGCCTTGTCATAAAATATCCACCGGTAGCGTTTCCCGTGTGCCGGAACAGACGGCCGGCTTGCCACCCTGGCGCACAATCCGCTTCGCGCCAGTGTGGTTTTTGTGCGTTGCTGAATCGTGAAAATTCATGGCTGCTCATTCATACTGATTATCAATGCCATGATGAATACTAATTAAGCTTGATACTCATTGATTTATACATTGTTTTTTATACTCATTATGAATCATATCACTTGTGATGATCAACGCCAATCAGTTGATTATTGATACTATGCCCCTATTGCAAAGTTTTGGGCCCATCAGCCAACCATCAAGTAGGGATCAATCAACCAATAAATTTCTCATGAGTGAAGCGTCACGAACCAGCATTAATTAACATGTTTCTGGTAATTCGACATTTGATGACCGTCAAGTGGCCCGTGTTCACATGTGTTTAGCATTAGTTCACCATCGATGCACCGTTTTAGTTATAGGAACAGAGCCTTCAATAACCATGATACTTAGCAGCTATGTTCACTAGAAATAAGGGTAACGGAAACCATTACACAACCTTTAGTCAACCATTTGATAGTAATCAGCTTGCCATTAGTTATCCATTCGTTGACCCATGAGGAACTATTATAGTAAACGAATCAAGACTTATTTTCGCCAGTTCAGCCACACAAACGAACCAGTTCACCATGAGAACCACAATTTACCCTTTGGCAGTCCCTAACCTGGTCCCGCTGAAAATCATCATTTTGATGGTTAACAAATCGTGGATTTTCTGCGCAACTAGGTGAGGAACTGCCAGGCATAGCTGATGGTGCCATCCATAGCCCGGGCAGTTGGGGACTGCCGGAGGGTTCCCCCATTTCTTGTGAAGCTTCAGCCGCGGCTGGAAGCGTTCAGGATCTGAACCACGCTGCCGACCTTTTGGAGCAGAGTGGACAAGAGGCGGTTCCTGGAAGGGGAGATGATGAGATGATGATGGCCGTAGGATGGCATATGACAAGGGCTGGTGCAATCCACCCAGGCGTGATGATCACACGTGCATCTCCTTTTCTCAGCTCATAAAAGGGTTGGAGGGCTAACTAATGCTCATCCAAGATTAGATTGTGAATTGGTACAGGATACAATGAGTTACCAACATTGACCAACAATCAACAGGAATTGCCGGGTTAATCATCGAATCATGACTATTGGTTATCTACTGGTTGACTGTTTCAAAAGTCGTAAATGATTGTTGCATGGTACACTAGTGATTGGCAACTGATTGTTAATTTGTATAGAAGGGTAAACTCATCGCTAACCAATGACAGTCATTGATGGTGAACTCCGGGTAAGCTGCTGAGTAATGGCCGGCCAATGACTGACTAATTGTTAGATACACTGACACATAATGGCCAGCTATAGTGGTTCACTTTGGGGTCAATAGGTGTAACTCGAATGGTCAGTCAAATCAATGGTGAACTATTGGCAAATGACGTCAACATTTGTTACTTGATGGCCAAGTAATGGTGAGCTACGATTTATTAGTGGTTAGTGATGGTTTGATTGCAATAATATTTGCCAACTCACCATCAATGAGCCACCATGATGGACAGGCTTTTCATCCTCCAGGGTTGGTCGGGACTTAGCAACAGGCAAGAAGAATAATGGCAAACGATTGTTTATCAGGAAGAGTAGCTAAGTCACCGGAGGGACTGATTGGTGATGGTTAGCTAGCGGCTAAACTTATGGAAACTAATAGACAAATTGTTTGCGATGCGATGGGTAGTTTTTGGAAAATTGATGACAATGTTGCTCAACGGCTATTAGTCTAAGCAGCATTCAATACTGGTTGATCATGGTTAATGTGAGTCACCAAAGATCTGTGAGGAAAAAAACATGGCACGGTCACTAGTGGTGGATCAATGCTGAACACTTTCATTCATCTAGCTTTTTCCCATTCACACCAGCATTGTGATTCACCATCAACGAAGCAATGTTGCCCAATAAACCAGAATTCAGTGATGGATGCATTCTCCAACCATTCTTCAACTTTTTTCTTCACCCAGGCTTCGTCCATGCTTCATCCATTCTTGTGGCATTCTCCAACCACTATTCAATCAGTATTTAAGCAACATGATAACATGATATGGGTGCTTCTCAAAATAGGGAAGCCCCAAATCATCCAGTTTATCTACCATTTGTAGTCATAAACCATCCATCATCGTTTTCTATCCCTTATCATTATTGCTTATGACTCCCCTGCTAATACGCGTTGTTAACCATCAATGAACTATCTCTGAATCGTAATTGTTTAACCATCGCTGTTAGTTATCATCCCTAACCATGATTAACCATCACATTAGCCACTATAAACCCTCCATAACTAACTCGGGTCCCCAGGTCGTCCTGGCTAACCACCAGCCATGAATGGCTCTTCCGTCACCATGTCCTGGTGCAGGTGGACATCCACTTTTACCACAAGGCGTGTGGGCGAATGGCGGTTTCGGTGGTGGGACTGTTTGGTCAGCGACCGGGAAAAGCAGAAAGGATTAAGATGAAGTATTGGTGGAATATATATCCTATAGTAGTGGAATACTGCTAAATCCCATAGTGCTTGGTAGTAGTTCGTTGAATACTGCTAAATCCGATAATAGTCTAGTGGTAAATAATTGCAACTCAATGTGTTGCGTCAACTAAGATTTGTTCACGTTATCAACCACCAATTTCCGCATCAGACAGGGCACCATTTCAGTATGAAACACTATGAATCGTCAAACATCATTAGCTTTAGTCATTAACCACCAACTAGTATGAACAATACAGCTATGAACCACCAACTAGTATTAATGTCATCATTCACTTCAGTCATTAACTTAACTTCAGTCATTGACAAATTAAGTATCGTTCATTGTCAGCAGAATCCACCGTCACCCTCATAAAGCGTCACTAACGACCATTTGCGCTCATGATGAGCCGTGTCGATTTCAATCACGAATCATTATGAATCATCAAGTATCCTGAACGAACAAGTTGAAATCAATTATGAAGATCAACCACGATCAACCTGAACCACTATGATTATCCATGATCATCTATCATTATCAACGTTGATGAATCATCAACGATCATCAACCACTAAAGATCTATGACCCAACTGTCATGATCAACTCTTATGAAGCATCAATCACTAATGATCATCAATCATCAACCATCAATCATCCACTACTATCAATCAATCATCAGCAACTATCAATCAATCTTTGACTTTGAAGCTGAGGGCTGTGCCCGCTAGCATACGATCAATCAATCATCCACTATAAAATCTTAAGAAGCATCAATCATCAATGGTGAATGATCCATAACCATGATGAATCATCAACAATCATCCACCACTATTGATCTATGATCCAACCATTATGAACCATCTTTCAAAATCAACCATTATGAATCATCAACGACTATGATTGAGTCTTCATAATAGTGGTGGTAATAATGCATGGCTATCATCCATGATCATCCACCACTACTCATCCATGATCATCCACCACTAATCATCCATGATCATCCATGATCATCTATCGTCAACCATCAATCATCCACCACAGCCGTGCTCATCCGGCTGCACGGCAAACGGCGGGCACCCAGGAGTCCGAGCTCCTGGGCGAGGCAGGGTGCCAGCAGAGGATTAAGCATGGTGAGTTTGATGGGGAAACCCTGGGATTTTATAGGGAAACCCTGGGATTTTATAGGCAAACCATGGGAAACCATGGGATTTTTAGGAATTTTTAAGGGTTTTATCAGGATTTACAGGGATGTTCGCCCTATGAATGATGGTTAATGATAAGGGGCAACAAACAACAATAGTTGCATAACTACTGGTTGGTGGTTTTAAGCATGTCTAGATTTACAATTGACTGGTGGGTTGACAAGCATGTTTTTTTTTAATCGTGGTTGAACCCACCAACCAGCATGGTTTGTACTATGCTTAGTGGCTAAAACGTATTGTCAACTCATGACTAATCATGATTATATAATGGCCAAGAACCAATGGTTTCAATTGCTACTATCAGTTTCATATTTATCTTAGGTGATTGAATATGGGTTAATAATGTGGTTACTGTATCTTGATGCTTACTGAAATTATTGTTTGATCTTGGTTGGTTACTTTTTTTTCTTGATGATTTGCGTTGATTTGTTGGTGAACATTGATTAATTACTATTGATTTATTTCTCAGGATGTGTTTGGCGAGGTTGATACGAGCATCAACCTGGGCTCATTGGTAAATCGATCGCCAGCATCAGAACGCGGGTCACTTGGATCGTCCAAGTACGGAATCAAACCCCCATCCGTCCCCAAGTCACGGAGAAGGGCAGTGATTCATGCTGTTCTGGGGCCTGTTTATGCCCTGTACCAGGACCATGTGTTTAGAGTCACCCCAGCACGTCAGAACATGTCATGTAGGTCGAAAAACCATAGGGGGCCATGATTCGTAAGATGAGTTTGTTTTTATGATTTACGATGCAATGAAATCATGTTGTTTGATACAACCATTCTTTTGTATGTGCTGTTATCCAAGATCAAACCTGTCACAAAACAAGGAATGGTGGGCAGAACGCAAAACAACCTACCGACTCAAGATACATTATGCCTCTGGCCATTTGCCAGTTCTACCTAGTATAATCGCAGGCTACACATCAAATGATTACCAGACAACCTTTTAAAAAAAGAAGAAGAAGCATTGGCCACTTTGGATTCTGAGAAACTGGAGCCTTTGAGGCGCATGACTATTTTCTACTTCAGTAATGGCGATCCCTGGGGTACGCAAATCATCATGAAGCTCGCTGGGATGATGAATTTCTGACCCAGGAAAACTGGGCCCGGGGAGCAGCCGCTGCTGGGGAAGCCGCGGGGAAGGAGGAATCCTGACTTGAATGTGGAGTGTTTCGGAGGTAATTTATACGTTTATTTGTCAAGTCAGGTAGTTTTTATCTGTAGTTGACTTGTCAAGTCAGGTAGTCTTTATTTGTACTTGACAAAGAAAGCCAGGGGTAGGGGGGGGCTTGACCCACAGCCCTTTCCCCGGGTGGATGCTTGACCAGGATGATTTGACCCAGACGGTGTGTTGCGGTGCTCCACTGTGCTCGTATCGAAGCATGCCAGTGTGTCTTGGTGTGACAGAGAGGTTGATTATTGGGTATAAGTGATACTAGTTGTATATGTATTGGCTTGGTGATTGGTTGTACAATATCAACATATTATGTTGTATAACCAGTCCGTTGTACGTTCTCACAATATATAATATCAACTATACCTACCACATGTTTGGGTGATTGGGTGCAGGATCCCCACGTATACGCTAATCACAAGGTTGAGATCATATACCCATTGTTGGTCCTAACAGTTGAGATTCCGTATCCAATCGCAGTTTGACTGTCTAATATGATTTTGTTTGATGGTTGGATTTATACAGAATATCAATCAACTATTTGCTGCTTGTGACTATTGGTCAATATTCGTTTTACGGCTCAATTGGTCACCAAAATATTCATTTGGTTGCTCTGGGTTGTGGCCGACAGCCAGTTGACTATGGCTGCACAGTGGGTTAAACGTTGTATGGAGAAATTAACATGGCTATGGGTCAATATTAACCAACCCATAATGGTGGATAATGACCAACCAATAATAGGGAAAACAATGGTTAATGATAGGGGAAGCAGGGGTACGGGGTTTTGACCCACTGCCACATAGATGTAGAGAATGGGGCAACCATTCAGAAATGGGAGATTCTCTGACATGTACCTTCGGAGTTGTAGGCAACTCTTGACTATAACCAGAACCGTAAAGGCACTGAATGACCAACCGGCAACAAAGCAGTTTCATTGGCCAATGGCCAACCACCGCAGGTGTGGAAACCACTGAAACATGTAGGTTTGATCGACCAATATCATCTAATTCAACTGTTGATTCGTTGATAAAGGTGTTTTGCAAATTGGTACCGAATTGAAATCACTTGTCTAATTCCAGAAATTGAAACCTATTGATTGATTTGATTGATTCATTGATTTGATGGATTGATTGATTGATGGATTGATTGATTTGATTTGATTTGATTTGATTTGATTTGATTTGAATCGATTTGATTTGATTTGAATTGAACGATAGATTGATTGGTGTCGCGGCTGATGAACCTACCTACTCCCGCCGTGATTTGATGACCATGGTCAATTGTACAGTAGTGTAACCATCAGTAGCCAACTCTACTGATTGCATTTCAACCAAACAGAGGATCTGACCCAGAACTATTTGCAGTAATTAACACCTCATGCCGCAATACTTTGATCAGTACCATCAACCATTATATATTAATAGGATTATCAAGATGAACCATATAACCTTGGATTTCGACCAGGTAGACCTCCCCTGCGTTTGTTGAGGCTCTAGTTTCAATTGCTGCGATGAGTCACCGCCCATTTGAGAGGTAGGGAAAGGCAAAAAATAGTTCAAGAAGGTTAGATGCATTAGACCTTTTCGATTGACAAAAACCTCACAGTGACTCGGTTGTTCCGGCTGAAAGAAACCCAACCATGGCTGCTTCACAGGCTTTGCAATGATTTTACTATCATCTCTTGCTGTTCAACGTGATTCAAGGTCTCTAGAAGATAAAGCTTTTTAGATACTATCACGATACCATGTACATGTTTTTTCGTTATCCACCGTCATTCGCTATGTTTTAAGTTCATGCGTTGTCGTTTCTGCAAACCATTTTTACCCACTGACCAAGATGAACCACTGACCGAGATCAAGTGAACCACGATCATTCACCAGAATCGGACTTGCAGATTTCAAGTGAACCACTGACCTTGGGTCAAGTCCCCACGATTGGGTCAGACTTCCCATTGGGGAAAACTCGACCAGATTGGGGACTTGCTGATCCTCCGACCGCCCCAGGTGGTGCGATGTCTTCTACAACCCGCCAGAGCCCAGGTGAGCGAACGGGGATGACCAGTGGGATGAGGATCGTTTCTGGGTGAAAGATGGTGAACATGGGTTGCAATATCGACTTAATGATGGTCTAGGTGCTTTCTGATGGTTTCTGATGCTTCATTCGTGGGTGAAAAATCTGAGAGAAAGTGTTTCTGGTCTTGTTGTTTATGTTCGCTTCACTGAAATTGCCGACATCTAACTGTGTACTGCTTTTGAAAAAGGACATTTTTGGTGGGATGGCTTTGTTGTTTTGTAAAACTTCTCCGGGAAATGGCAATGTGATCATTTCAATTTCGGCAACATCAACAGGTTCAATGACTTGCTCTAGCACCAAACTGACCACATGCACCTGTTTTGTGTTTTTTTGTTAATTGTTGAATCAGATTGGTTCGAGGGTAAATGCCAACTTAGCACAAGCGCAGGCGCCCCCTTGGTTTGATCCATGACCAGATGACTTGGAGGTTAGGACAGTTCGGAAGCTCCTTACGTAGCGGCGAGCTGGCTCGGCCAGGGCCATGGGTCCGGTCATGAACCATCAATTATGAGGGGGATACCCAACGATCATAGGGGAAACAATGGTTACACCAGGGATACCTAGGGGCAGGCAACCAAGACATGAGTGGGTGAACATACCAATAAAGACTAGTTTGGTCATTTATAGGATGTTTCCAAGGGGTACAGGGAATTGACCCACAGCCGCGTAGATAAATGTACCTGCGTATGTCAAATCAAATTGAGCAACGTTTGGGTTTGAAGTGAAATGCGATAAGAAATGTTGGTGATGTGCTGCACCTTTTTTGCAACCAAAAGTCGACCAGTGCCAACAAAAACAACAACAAAGCAACAATTTATGTCAGCAGCAGTGACAAATCATGTTCGTGGGAAGGAGCTAAGGAGCCAGGGGTATTCCTATGGCCAGCTAGAGGGGGAGCTAAGAGCAGCTAGGGGGAGTGGCCTAACCAAATGGTAGTCAAGCATCAGAAAACACGCCTCCTTGGTGTGTTGTTCTGGGAAGCCGCGAGCGTCCCCTGGATGCGTTTGTTCAGCCCCGGGTTTTAGCGTTCCAGAGGGCAATGGCAATTTCAAGCAAGACTTGACCATCATCCCTTTTTGAGGATTTTCCCCCTGTTACTTGTTGGTGGTCTCAATAGGGGTTTCCAAGATCCATTTCTATCATTAGGTGTTCCAATATCCAATTTAATCATATAATACATATCAATATAGTAGCCTGAAACAAATAGTTTCCTATTTCAACCATACCACTTGCGATGATGGCTTCAACACACGTTTTGGGCGGGCCATGGTGCCCAGCAACCAGTGCTGATGAATTCATAGCAGGGACTCATTTCCACCAGCTGGGGACCCACAACAGTTACAAACAGTCGGTTTACGTGAAGCCATGGGGAATCCCCAAAGTTATGGATGGTTTATTACTATAAATTGTTTTGGAAAGGATGACAACTGGGGGGTCCCCCATTTGAAGAAACTACCACGTCAGGCATTCTGAGCAGTTTGTTCCACCAGTTATGAGATGTTCTTGCGACTGTTTATGCTTGAAGATCGCCAAGCATTGTGTTGATTCCTCCCCCACTTCTAGTTTGAAAGCCATCCACCTATTCCTTTATCTTTGGCCTCGTTGTTTTCGTCATCATGTGGTGGCTTCTAAAAAAAACGTGGTACCCCCAAATCCAATATGAATCAGTAATAAACCGACCATAGCTTGGGGAATTTCCTATTTTGAGAAACACCCATATCAACCAGTATAAAATTAACGATAGATCAACCATAAATTGACCATAAATCACTCATTGATGCCAGTCCTGCGCAGGTGTCGCGCAGAAACCTGGCAACTTCGAGAGGCGACCCGGGCGAAGCATTGAACTTGTTTTCTCAGAAAGGGATACCCTTTGGTAAACTAACCTGGCAATGGAAAATCCATCATTTATTGGTGGTTTCCCAGGGTTTCACTCGAAAATATGGTTAAAATCCATTGCCAGGTTAGTTTACCGGAGGGTAAGTCAACAGGATACCAAAGAATGTTTATCTTAAGGTTACGCAACATGGGCAACAAACTAGTTAACCATAGGTTCACCGATAGGGATGACTAACTTAAATGAACAGGTCGGCAACTAGTAGTTATTCTGAATCGGGTTGATTGTTGGACACCAGTAGTTATCACTGGTTGTTATTCACCCATTGATCAAACATTGAATTAACCAGGTTGATTTATGGACAATAGTGGTGAATTCAATGGTTGATCGATGGATAGCCATTGTTGACAAATGGTCTTGGTAAACTAACACAGACAATGGACCAACAGGTGATATATGACATCATCGAGTCGTGACCTCATGGTCATTCAATGGAAATTAAGAACAATGATAGTGCTACTTGATTTTTTTTGGCAAACAACCATCAACAATGGATTTATGGTCAAACATATTCAAACATGCATTCATGGTCATTCAATAGAATGCAATTTTATGGCAAACAACCATCAACAAATGCAGCTACTTGATAGTGCTACAGTCAGCTGCCTCCCGCGCAGCTGAGTTTCCCGGCGCTTGGAGCTTTGAACTCGGCCGGTCAACGTGTAACCTGCACCGTGATTTGATTTAAGTGGTGGTTCCGCCCGAAAACAACCAGCTGACCGTTTCTGAGCTTCTGAATAAGACATTGGGGCCAAAATGCAAGTGGGCTGGTGGTTTTGAATATTTTGCATTTTCTCTAGTAATCATTAACAAATGGTTGGTTGGCACGCATATTTTCTATCGGGGTTGAAACCACCAACCAGCAAGCCATGTGTCCAATACTATCAGCTCTTGCCATCTCAGGCCGCCAGGGTAGGATGGTCGATATCCATGAGCTGCTTTTCACGTGGATTTCTGTAAGATCGGTGAAATTCAACAGCGCGACCTGGAGAAGCGTCAGAGAACCATTTTTGTTAATGTGGACGGTGAAATGCATATTTTGGATACTCGTTTGGTTCCCCGTCAACCCTGGCGATAACTTAACACAAGAATTGAGATGACTTAATGAACGATATGTTGATCATTTTGTAGTTTCAAGTGGCGCTTTCAAGTATTTAAACCATGGTTGATGATCATTGACCATGGTGAAGCATGTGTTGAACCATGTGTCGGGCCTGTTCAGTTTCAAGACTTTTCACCATCACTCGGGTATTCACAACTATTTTTTATTTTCCCTAGTATACTTAGTAATCATTAACACATGGTTGGTGACTTGCGCATATTTCCTATCGGGGTGGTTCAACCACCAACCAGCAAGCCGTGTCTCGCGACGCTCCAGGTTTTGTCGACCTCCAAAGTCATCGAATTGCCAGGCACGGTTCGAGCCGCTGTCCGCTCTCGTGATGCAGCAGCTGGTGAACAAGCTGGGCTGATCCATGCTTGGGTTTGAGATGTTCAACCCGCTACCTGATCCATGACAGCTGAATTTTCTATGCATGGGATGATCTTTCCTGATGTTCAACCACTTAGATAATGGTTGATATTTAATGATCTACTCAACCGCTTGTTGTTAATCATGGTTTTAGATCGTGTAATTATGGAATTTTGATTGTCGACTCAATACATCTAGTGATTGCCAACGGCTAATCATTTGGCAAACAAGCTGGTCAATCAATAGTGTTCAATAAACTTGTTAATCAGGTGGATGTCACTTGCTTAAGTTTATTAAGCAGTATTGATTAAGCATTGATTAACTCGTGGCTGAATCATCAAATCAGTGCCTACTATAAATCATTAACTAGCGGCCTAAATCTTAAGATATCCAAACTATTTACGAACTATTTGAGTTTAATCACCTGATATCTTAATATATCTTAATAACCTAATCCATTGAGTTTAATCACCATCAGCAGCTGGCTAAGGGATACGCCAAGTCATTCAACTCGGGCAACTCTCCGATGGAGTTTCACCGTGACGATGACAGTGGTGGACCCTGGACTTCTGCGATGTCCACGCGTAACGGGTATGGTTTGTTGAAGGAGGGAGAGACATGCATCATGATCATGATCATGATCATCATCATCATCGTCATCATCATCATCATCATCATCACCAGCATCATCATCATCATCACCATCATCATCATCATCATGATGATCATGATCATCATTATCATCATCATCAAGATCATCGTCATCGTCATCATCGTCATCATCGTCATCTTTATCATCATCATCATCATCATCATCATCATCATCATCATCATCATCATCATCTAATTAGGAACTCTTAGTTTACAGAGAGGAACTAGCAACTATCACTAAACAGAGGGAGGGAGAGAGAGCAAGAAAGGGAGAAATTAGCAGATGCGCATTCGCAGAAAATGAATGGTTTGACAACTAAGCAGCCTCTCAGATTGAAATTCTCCCTTGGATGTTGCAATCTGCCAACGATCTTTTCAGTTTCCCTCCATTTCCCGCAGGCAACATGTGGCGCTTGCATTTGCAGCGGTACTCAATGAAGTCTTTTGGCAGAAAATGTTGGGTGGTGAGATGTGGCAGATTGTGGGAGCACCATTCACTATCATTCATTTTTGTTGGAAAGCAATTATGTGTCATAGGTCAATGTTTCATGGAACCTTGCTGCATCTACCTGACACTTGTGGGTAAAGATTGTTTGCGGAATTGGGAACCTGCTCAGGATAATATCCAATCATAGGTAAATAAAGTTAAGTTCTTGTTTGCCTCAATGATGTCTCACTGTTTTTTAGGACATTCGACTTGCTCGAGTACATGTTTTTGTCACACACAGTTCAGGACGGCTAACAATGGTTTATGATTGATAGAGACGGGTTATCAACTAATATATGGCAGTGGGTCGAAACCCTGTACCCCTGGTTCCCCTATCACTACCCATTGCCCTATAGTTGGCTGGGTAAGAACCACCATTATTGGTTGGTTAATATTGACCCATTGCCATATATATATATATATATGTATATAATTTATGGTGGTTTTCCTTTGGATTTCCTTAGCCACTATTTTCCTGCCCGAGCTAAAGCAGCTATTTTTAGAGCGGCTTGAGCAGTGTTTCAATGAAAGTCCAATCATGGTTGATAGTGATGTTTAGCGGTTTTTGGTGGTCAATATCCAGGCATAGAAGGCTGAAATGCTTGTTGCGTACATCATTTCGTAACTATCATTCTGTTCAACACAATGCTTGTTGGCTACAGTATTCCTGGCTGCATTGCTGTTCTTTCCATTTCAACGTACGGAGTCTGTTGGAAAGTGTTTGAATTCCCAGTTTGCTAAAGTCTTGTACTCCGACTTGAATTTTACCACATATGTTCAACCTCTCATTGTTGACCATATATGTGTACATATGGCTATGTTTGCTGTAGGGGCTGATCACTATCACTTTTTCAGTGGTCGGGCCGTTATCAAACCTTTTTTCCTTGATCAAACATTAATGACTTGCCATTATTTGGCCTTGGTATCAAGCATTAACCACATAGTACAAACCATCATTAGCCCACAGTCATCATTTCCAACCGTTCCCACTATCATTTACTATTGCAATGCCATTATCAGCAACCAGCGTTAACCACGATGAACCCTCATTGAACCGTCATCAACCTTGAGCCGCTATGAGTCATCATCGACTAACATCAAATTATGAATCAAGCTATTATTATCAATTCACGAGCAACTCACTAGCAAGTCACCATCAACTATGGATCTTCACCATTCCGAATAATTGTTGAACCACTTTTGTTTGAATTTATCCCCTACTTTTTACACATGTACAATACAGTGGAATTATTAATTGCCCTGCACTCATATTGCTGATTTGCTATGGTTCATCATGGCTAATCAACTCTTCTAAACAACTAATCATAGAAAATCCCACGGTTTCCCTCTTAATGGTGATAACCCTTAGAAATCCACTATAATACTTGTAAATCTTCGTAAAATCCTAATAATTCCTGTTAAATTTCTGTGAGAACCCTATGAATATGTTAAATCTCGATGAATCCCCTATAAATCCGCATAAATCTCTAAAAAATCCCAATGAATCCCTTATAAATCCTTATAAATCCCTAAAAAGCCCTTATAGATCCCTTCAAATCCCCCATAAATCCCCTACAAATCCCCTATAAATCCCTAATAAATCCCATGCTTTCCCCATCAAACTCACCCTATCAACTCACCATTCGACGGCACCACCCGGGGGCTTCGAGGCAAAGCTTCGCGTTGCCCTTGGGCTTCGTCACCAGCGACGTGGAGCCCTCGGAGATGTCCAACCTGGCGTCCGAGGCCCGTCGCGGGCGTTGCAGCGGACCAGGATGGCACTGGTAGGGGCCCAGTTGGGGGAAGATGTTTGGAATGATTACGACTAAATAACTAACTAGTGATTATTAGTGATTACTAGTGATTACTAGTGATTATTAGTGATTACTAGTGATTATTAGTGATTACTAGTGATTACTGGTGATTACTGGTGATTACTAGTGATTACTAGTGATTACTAGTGATTACTGGCTCAGTTGGGACGATGAGACTCATGGCTAAATTGATGGGTACTAGTGAGTGATTACTGATAGATGATTACGACTAAATGACTAGTTGATGAATTACCATGGTTGATTAATGCTAAGTCGTTGTCCATGGTTGATTATTACCTGATAGTGGTTAATAGTAGGGTTATAGTGGCTAGTAGTAGGGGATACTAAGCAACAAGAATGGTGAAAAACAACTGCTGGTTGGTGGTTTGATTCACATTTTTAATTTTCTCTAGTGATGATTCAGAAATGGTTGGTTGAGTAAATTTTTCAAACGGGTTGAAACCACCAACCAGTTGATGATTACCTGATGATTCGCAATGGTCAATGGTTACCAGTTGGGTCATAATAATAGGAAGTCATCAACGAAATAACTAACTAGTTGGGTGAAGATTTTTGGAACGATGACAACAAATTAGTTGAGTATTCATCATGCTGGATGAGTAATGATTACAACTAACTAGTTGGTTAACTAGCAATAAGGCAATAACTATATACTAAGCTAGTTGAGTAACTAGTAATGCTTACCACGGGTATTGATGAACTAGTTGAGTGATTGATGAACATTAATAATTACAAATAACTAAATAACTAGTTAATTAACATTAGAGATTTACTAGTTGATTACAACAAACTAGTTGATTAACTAGCAATGACTACCATGAGTTGATTACTAGTTGAGTGTTAATGTCTAATGAACTCAGTGAGTGGTCAATTAACTACCATGGTCATTCTGATTAATGAACATTGGAGTTTTACTAGTTGATTGTTCATCATGGTAGTTATATAATCAAAATGATTAGCAGTGGTCACTGGGTTGATTGAGGTTGATTGATCAATAAAAACATTGTATGCTTCAAACAGTGATCAATAATCAAGTAATAATTATGAACCACTACTGTTACTGAATATTGAGGATGATTGAGCAGCTTTTACACCATTGCTCTATCATCAACCTACGATGAAGCAATAATCATGCATTTCACACATGTTTTTATTTTTGAAATGTGATGATCCACCACAATTCAGGATATTTTCTCAACCACGATTTTTCAGCCTTCATGTGACGGTGATCAATTGTTATGAATCAGCCATTGTTATATAGCCGACAACAATTGAGTCAACTAATATAGCAATCAGCTGGTTAAAGGGATTATTATTCTTGGTAATCAACCAATATACAGCTTGGAAATCAATCATTACTCAACCGTTAACCATTTCTCCGTCATTGTAGCTAGCCATTTACCATTAACCCAGTATCAAGAATGACTTATCCTAGTAATTTGCAATATAAGTGCCACTATTGATCAACCATTGACCATTGACTACCAAAAATCATGACTAATATTGTTTTGTTCACAGCTTAGTCACGACGAGTAGCCTGGTTCTTAGATGACTGAACCATCAATTAAGCATCACCACATGATCATTTTTGGTTCAACCCATTATCACAGTAACTATTGCTGAACCATTGCTTCACAAGCACAATCAAACATTAGCCATCAACATTCTTCAATCAACTTCCATCATTGATCCACTAGCAAACCATTACCGCTGGTGATCAGTGATTATACACAATTACGAACGAGCTGGTGAATAACCATTACGAAGCAGCTGCTGAAAAACCAATACCAAGCATTGCTAGTCAGTGACCATTACCAACCATTAGTCAATAACCATTCCTAACCAATAACCACTACTAACTAGCAACCTAGCAATTTGTTAGATTGCCCGGTAACGCTTATTACCGTAATCTAACAATCATCTAACCTGTTATAACAACACTCTTAGATGACTAACTAACCATTAGATTGTAGCATTCTATCGCATATCCACAGTAATCTACAAGCCGTTCATAACCATTACAAAACAGATCATTCCTACTAATAACCATTGCTACGATTGATCACTGTTAAGCAGCTGGTGCATAAGCAGTACCAACCATTGCTACTTTGTAACCACTACTAACCATCAGGAATCACTGGCCCCAGTATTGTCAATGACCATTAGTCAATACTGTAACCATTTCCAAGTAATAACCTAGTAATTTGTTAGATTACCGATGACTAACTAACCGTTGGATTGTAGGATTCTAACCCCAGCAATCAGCTAGTTAGTAACCAATACTATAACCATTCGGAGTCACCAAGGCTAGTAATCACAGCTAGGTAATCACTAAGCCTGGTAATCACTAAGCCTGGTAATCACTAAGCCTGGTAATCACTAAGCCTAGTTAGTAAGCATTACTAAGCCATTCCAAACTATATAATAACCATCACTAACCCCAGTAATCAGCTTGGCAGTAACCATCACTAACCATTAGGAATCACTAAGCCTAGTAATCCGCTGATTCGCAGCTGTCACTGGTCGTCTCCAGGATGGGCTGCTGCCAACGCCGAAGACCCGCGTAGTGGCGCTGCCGCTCTGCGAGAGCTTCAGTTCGGCAGAGGCAGCGGAGGTCCCGGAGCCATCGCCTGGGGATGGCGCCTGGGTGCCGGTGCTTGGAAGGGTTGGTTGAAGGGTGGGTGGGTGGGTTGGTTGATTGGTTGGTTGATTGGTTGGTTGAACGAACATATTCATGGTTCATATGCCAATTGGTGATGGTTAAAGGTGGTTAACATGGCCTTGATGATGACTGAGAGTGGATAGTAATGATGGTCAATGGTTATTGGCTGATGATCATGGTTGAACATGGCTAATCATAGTCGCTGACAGTGGTGAACAGTGATGGTGGCAAATGATCGTGGTGAGTGCTGGTTCCTCTGAGGGTGGATACGTAAGCATACGGGTTGCTACCCCAAGCCTGTCGAATCGGTGCTGATTTGCTCAGAAAACCGATTGTCGGGTCGCCCATCACGATGGTGTAGCTCCCACCTAAGCTGCAAGCTTCTCGTGGGTTCCCATCGGACTATGTTTGTGTGTTCCATTCAGCACTGCCGGTATCCCTGAATTGTCAACTTCCCGTCCCAATTGAACTGTTATCATGTTTGGGAAGCCAGAAATTCGCCAGGGTAACCTCTGAAATGGCCCCGCAGCAACATTTCAGCTCAGGTTCATGTCAAATAAAGTCCACCGGGAAGTGATAAGAACCAACAAGTCATGGTTTGATCGTGACAAGCACCTGTTTCGACCAGCCGGTATTTTGTATTGCATCATTGGCCACATGCTATGTATAATTGATTTCCAACTGTTGAGTTTCAAATCCGTCATGATAGTGGTTTGATAGTCGATTGAACGGAGGTATGTTGATTACATGATTACATGTAAATGGCTAGTGTGTGTTAAAGTATAAAACCAAACACGTTTGAACCATACATAGACAGTCCATCATTGGCACAAACCCCCTGTTTTTTTTTTTTTTGGGGGGGGGGCAGGTCGGGCTCAAAAAAGGCAGAACTTGGTTTGGAGATTCATTCAACTGATTCGACGAACAGAATCCTGAAGCAAATTAGAAAAAAGGGAATCGATGGGAATTTTACAAAGCAGAAGAATGATGGCAATTGAAGCAATTGCGAATTAGTTGTTTGATTTTTCTTTCCATGTATTGATATACACATGATATGAATACAGCATACAGCCTATGTTGTTGTACAATCATGCACTTCACAAATCACACACAGCATATGGATCCTGCATTGTTGTGTAAATTGTTATCGTACATACCGATGCTCCAAACACAATCAATCAATCAATCAGTCAGTCAGTCAATCAGTCACTCAATCAATCAATCAATCAATCAATCAACCAATCAATCAATCAATCAATCAATCAATCAATGTACGATTTGTTTGGGTTCTCATTCGGTTGTGGAGCTGCAAGGGGGGTGAATACATAAATGCATGCCAAAGTACGTAAGGTTGGATTTACATGACTTCAGAACTTCATGAGCGTGTCTAATCACGTGTATGGGTGTATCGTTTTAGCTATACTTGTATTACTTACATTTGTTGTAGGATTGATATCAGTATCAGTAAACCTGTACGTTGTGTAGTTTGTTTGTTGTGGGCAATTTTGGATTTGAAGCATGTTAGCCTATTTTATTCATGCTTACGGGACTTTAACATGCCGTAGATTCTTGAGTGCGTGTGAAAATCATCGTCAATACTCGCCCACTCAATCAGCTAACTTACCATCTTTAATCCCATAGCCAACCTTATCCTGTAGTGAACCAGCTCAAAATCGATACTACTACACTACAGAATGGTTCATCATATCATTATCATTCATGACAAAGTACCACCAGATGTCCATTATCATCATTTTACATGCTTGCTAATCATTGCAAGCAGTAGCTGCGGCTTATCATTGCCGCTTTCACCATGATGCTCCCGTGATAACCATCGTTATCACGGATCACACAAGTTGGAAACCACTAGAAAACCAATAGCAACCATCATCATCATCATCATCAGCTGATTTTGCTTCTCGCAATACTAGCTAGCTTGTGAGAATCAGCCCATTGTGAACCAGCACGTGAATTTATCATCAGCACTCCAGCTGTTAGTACAAACCAATCTTATCGCTGATCAAGTCTGCTAAAACTTCGATTTACTATCAGCTAGTGGGTCATCAACTATCAATGGTTTGTAAGAAACTTGTTAACTTCAGCAATAACATTAACTTTTCATTAACTCCTAACTAGCTGATCAACTAATAGTTCCTGATTACTAACTATGATATTAACTAATTGGTTAACTACTACTAATAGCTGGTGAACTACTGGTCACTAGCTGCTTAACTACTACTTGCGGAGCCGCTGGAGGAGCATCCGCTGGCAGATGTGGTGGAAAATGAGCATACCGAGGCGGCGCAGCCACGCGGCGCGGAGAACGACGGCGGGCGGTGGTGAAGGCTTTAAGGGATGCTTGGAGAATGCTTGAAATGATGGTGAAGTACTACCAAGCAGTAATAAGTGTGGTGAAATAGATAAGAAACTGTTGATTTGGAATGGTTATCCATAAATAATTACTTAAATGGTCAGTGTTGGTTCAGTAAAAAGTTTGATGATGGTGGTGCGAGGTAGTGATTATGGGCCAACCCCTTAATCAAGGGTGCATGATGGTTTCATATATTCTTACATGCCTCCGTCAGATGGGAATACATCAAAACACAGCATTATGATGAACAGCTTGAATGCAATTTGTTTGCCGTTTCAGCCATATTTGCCCTTCATAAAGCAGGTTTGCGATGATTCACCGTTGGCAAGGTTCGCACGTGATATAACATATTTTGATACACAGACTCACCTTTGTCTAGTCAGTTTGTGTAGCTCGTCTCGTAGGTAGTCCCTTAACGATCGTCAAGTTCAGCCAGGAACCCCAAAGGTTGGTATGATTGATCATGAGCAGGGTCAACAGGGATAGAGTGAATATAATGATCAGAAATACAAAGTGACATAGTCTGAGTTGGATACTTTTCTGGCGGACAATTTCAATCATTTATCCCGTTTCAATCGTGGAACTGCCACGATTGCCCGAAATGGCAGTTGAGCGGCCAGTTGGAGAGTGATAAATCGGCAGTTTGATGATGACTAACTGGTTGCTTCCGTGATAAACTGCTGCGTAATACCTCCTGGTTGCGATGCGTGACAGTGGGGATTTTATCTTTTGCAAGATATATTTCTTTCTTGGAGGATTTATCATTGTATCCACATAAGTGGGTCTCGTTTGCCTCATGGACATGAATGGTGTACAAAATGCGCTCTCAAAATGACTCCATTCAGTATCAAACATGATCAAGTGGGGACGAGATAGACTCTCGAGATGCTGGTCCCCATCATTTATGGATCTGTGTGGCAAACCATTGGCTCAACCGCCTGGTTCCGCTTTTTTTGTGTCATAGAATCAAGTGATCTTCTTCAGAAAGCATGGTCGATGACCCTCAATCAGAGCCCCAATGGGCTACGTCTGCATATGAATTCGAGATACGGGGAGGGCAGCCCCTAATGGAACTAGGTCTAAATGCGTGGATTAAGGGCAACTATCGGGGAGACAATTCCCTCGGCCCTCAAAGTATGAAATCACCGTGTCCCTACCGGCTACTGAGTTGTTCTTTCTTGATTTTGCATGGCATGCAACATGTGTCTCTGCAGATGCCGATGAAGTGTGTCAAAGTGTGTGCGTTTGGAAATGCACGCATTTCTCAAACAACAAACAACAGGCAATTTTGTTGATATTTGGCTGATGATGCGCAACCATTTTTCATATTAACCTTTTTTGCAAGCACAATTGCCGCATGTTTACCATAGAACAGTAGGGCATATCCATCACTCGTGATACCCCGAGTTATGGTGACCTGACAGAAAGGTCCGTGTTGTTACTGTTCCGTATTGTTGTTGCTGGCTATACTCCTGTTTTTGCTGATTGTATCCCTACCGTCATTGATGCTTGCTGGTGATTCGCCAACTGAAGCCATCATCAGCTGTTTCATAGATCAGTATGAATGATCATGATATCATGTCCTTGTCATTGTCTTTGTCGTTGTCGTTGTCATTGTCCTTGTGGTTGTGGTTGTGGTTGTGGTTGTGGTTGTGGTTGTTGTTGTTGTTGTTGTTGTTGTTGTTGTTGTTGCTGTTGTTGTTGTTGCTGTTG
>VSDK01012950.1:453265-473593 GCA_009767595.1 Symbiodinium kawagutii | reverse complement strand
TCGTGTTTTTTTGTGATATTTTTTGTTTTTTTGTCGGCTTGTGCAGCTCTCAAAACACCAGCGCCGAACTATTCTACGGCACAAACACGCCGCCAGCAAACCCGCCAGCAGACAAAGACACTGGTGAACAAAAAACACCAGCTGACAAAAATTGTGGCAAAAATACACTAGCTACCAGAAGTCCCAACCCCCAGCCCCAACAACATCCCAAAAAATATCGCCCCACAAAAATTCGAGAAAACCATGGCGCCAGCAGACCCAAACACCAACACAAAACAGGTCATAAAAACACCGCGTGCTCACAAGCACATCGGCCCCGCAACGCCGGCAAACAAAATTACCTACCCACAGCAGCAAACAAAAACACCAAGGCAGACCAGCAAAAACACCAAAACACCGACCGCCTAAAGCACCAACACAAGAAAATTAAGAAAACAACAGCAAACAAACCTGCCAGTGAACAAAGCAAAATGTTCCTCAAAAATCAGCCGCGCAAATTGCCGGCAATCAAAACACCGACCCGCAGAAACGAAAAAAACACCAGCAATCAAAAACACCACAAGGCACACCGCCCTGCCAAAAAGATGCCACTCACAAGAAAACCAACAGATGAACACACCACACGCCCCACGTTCCGTTCTTGGATCGACCTGCAATCCATGTACTTCATCTAGCCCTCTTTGCCTCTGGGTTTCTTATTTTGTTTATTTCTGCTACCCCTTACCGCCCACGCCAACCGCAACAACCATGATGTACCGAGCTAAGCCAACCAGAACACCCAAGGCCACCACAACGACCCCAGCAATACAACCACAATTACATAATTTGCATGTTAACGCAACACTGATAACCGTGCCTGCCAATAATAACAACCACTTACATTCCTGTTATGTTCTCTTGTGATGCCTACCTTTCGTGTCCCCCTTTCTCAAGTTGGTTGGTTGGTAGCTTGGTTGGCTTACGATGCCTTGATAAGCACAGACCTGGAACCTACCATTCGGTTTGTCTGGATGTTGCTTGGTGGACCTGTAATAACAATCAGCAACCAGCTGGTTGGCAATGATTCGTTGCTGGTTGATGATTCACTGGTTAACGAAGTTGACAATCAGAAAGTAGTTGGTACCGATACTTTGTATGGTTGACGGATTCATTCAAATTTTTGAGAGGGATTGAAACCACCAACCAGCCAAGTCATGAGAATTCATGGTTTCAGTAGTCAAGGCACTGATTGCAGTTGTTGCTTCGAGCGATCAATCGCCAAATTTATCCAGCGTGTGGCTGTTGATTGGGATGGAGGGATTGGGAGCCAGGGGTATCACTTTCATCCTTCACTGAGCGAGCGAAGAGGGTACCAGCAGTGGTGGAACCAAATGGCAAAATATCTACTATCAATCATGTTTGCTGTTACTGACCATTGTCCATGGTTATCAGAAAATTACGAAAGATTGTTGACCATTGTCATTATTGAGCATGGTCATAAACCACCAGCAAACCAATGTTATTTAGTATTACCAATAGATTAAACCAGTCCTATTTCGTGCCATATTGTCATCACTAGGTGCTTAGTAACCATTATAGTGTCATCATTATTGGCTGATCAACCATTTACCATCATCAACCATGAATGACATGTCTTGACCAGGTTTGACCACCATTCTGAACCAATGTTGACCATGGTTATTCACCAGTATCAACCATGAATATTGTACAAGCATCAACGAGATGGTTGTGACAGAGCTGGTTCATTGGGCCAGAATTTACCCCACTGAGATTCATTACTGGATCCTTGTGTTTCCATGATTGATGGTTACTTATCAATTAATCATTATTTCCATCAGTTTCAATTAGCTGGTTGATAAATTGCTAACAGATCCTTCACCTGACTTCGAAGTTGTTGGGCGTATGACGGGGAGGATGTGTTGTCCCTGGATCTACCATTCGCAACCAGTGGATGGAATGCTAACCGCCATGCTGAACGCACAGACCTTCACGGCTCAAGCTTTCGTCAGGTCTGAAAACATCAGCTTACTTTGACCATCAGCTTACTGAATATTCTGAGTACAATTTCGCATCAACATGGTGATTTAATTGGATGTCCCATACATAGCAAAACTGAATATTGTTGAAATCTATTTCACATCAACATGGTGATTGGATTGGATTTCCCACACATGACCAAGAAACACCAACATCAATGCTTTGTCAGGTTGATGTATTGCTTACTTATCATATTGGAATGCTAAGCACGGTAGGCAGAGTCGATCATGAACTATCAATCATGGGGATGCCACCATTGAATTATATCACGGGTCATTGAACATCAGCCACAATAAAGATGATCTATAGCTGGTGGTTTTTAAGCATTTATTTTCCTCCATATTTGGGATGATCGCATCCATTCATATTGCTCAGAGGGCTGAAACCACTCGCCAGTGACATCACATGTTCGATGCTTTCCCAGAAAATGATTCAGGTCAATGTGACTTTAGCGAGCGGTCGGAGTGATGCCCTTTCACTCCCACAGTCCTCTGCTGTAGGAGACTTGAAGATTCAGGCCCAGCAGGTTTTAGGGCGACACTTCTTGCAGTTGATCGCTGCAGATGGGCACGTTCTGGCCCAACGTGATGAGACGCTGCTAGCTGCAGGGATTGAAGATGGAGACCATGTCACCGCCGTTGCCTTGCAAGCAAAGGTAGCAGCAACGAAATCCGCCTTTGCACTGTGGTGCAATCAAGGCGACGGAGTCGTAACTTGGGGTAGACCAGATTATGGCGGAGACAGCGCTCAAGTTCAAGATCAGCTCCGGAGTGTGCAGCAGATTCAGGCCACAGAGGTTACGTTTGCGGCCATACTAGCTGATGGATCAGTTGTGACCTGGGGACATCCGTCCTATGTTGGTGACAGCTCTGAAGTACAGGATCAGCTCAGAAATGTGCAGCACATTCACAGCTCACACTGGGCATTTGCTGCCATCCTTGCAGACGGATCAGTTGTGACCTGTGGACATCCAGATTGTGGTGGTGACAGCTCTGAGGTCCAGGATCAGCTCCGAAGTGTGCAGCAGATTCAGGCCACAGATTGTGCATTTGCTGCCATCCTTTCAGACGGGTCAGTTGTTACCTGGGGCGATCCAGATGACGGCGGTGACAGCTCTGAAGTCCAGGAACAGCTCAGAAGTGTGCTGCAAATTCAGGCCACGGATTGTGCATTCGCTGCAATCCTGACAAATGGGTCCGTTGTCACTTGGGGGCATCCAGATTTCGGAGGGGATAGCTCTCAAGTCCAAGATCAGCTCCGCAGTGTGCAGCAGATTCAGGCCACCAATAGGGCATTTGCTGCCATCCTTTCAGACGGGTCAGTTGTTACCTGGGGCGATCCAGATGACGGCGGTGACAGCTCTGAAGTCCAGGAACAGCTCAGAAGTGTGCTGCAAATTCAGGCCACGGATTGTGCATTCGCTGCAATCCTGACAAATGCGTCCGTTGTCACTTGGGGGCATCCAGATTTCGGAGGGGATAGCTCTCAAGTCCAAGATCAGCTCCGCAGTGTGCAGCAGATTCAGGCCACCAATAGGGCATTTGCTGCCATCCTTTCAGACGGGTCAGTTGTTACCTGGGGCGATCCAGATGACGGCGGTGACAGCTCTGAAGTCCAGGAACAGCTTCGGAATGTGCGGCAGATTCAGGCCGCAGGCAGCGCTTTTGCTGCCATCCTTGCGAATGGATCAGTTGTTGCATGGGGAAATCCAGAGTTTGGTGGTGACAGCTCCCAAGTCCAAGATCAGCTCTGGAGTGTGCAGCAAATTCAGGCCACAGATCGTGCATTTGCTGCCATCCTTTCAGACGGGTCAGTTGTTACTTGGGGCGATCCAGATGATGGCGGTGATAGCTCTCAAGTCCAAGATCAGATTGCCAGCATTAAAAAAAGGTCGTTTTGTGTTTTTTTGTGAGGTGTGTGCTCTGTGAGGTTCGTGCCAGCCCACACTGTAAGCTCCGAAACAATTGCCGAGGTTAAAAAGAAGCCAACAAAAACCTGAACCATTATATTTCAAAAACCTGCAACCTGAAAAACAATTTTGAAAAAGTTCTGGAAAGAAAGTGAAAAACCTGAAGATCAATGACCCGGCAGTCAGAAAACCTGAAACACAAAAACATGGAAAAAAAAAGCAACACAAATCAAAAGCACATGAACATATTGTAAACCAAAGAAAAATCAAGAAAGCCATCCAAAAACTCCAGACAACCTCAGAAAACACTAAGAAGACAGCGGGAAGCCAAGGAAATCATCAAAACACCAAAGAACATCTTTAATTAAACAATACAGGAACACCTAGGAAACCTTCCCTCAAGAATAAAGAATCGCAAGTTGGAGCGAAACACCCGAAATGTGCCCAGTGCCCTCGAAACACATCCCGAGATAAATTTGTGACATGTTGCATGTACCCAACACATACCCATGAAACATTTACACGCATCATTGTCATTGTCATTAATTTAAGATAGCTACGGTATACCTGGCATGAATGATGTTCTATGTTTGATGGATTATCACTGGGTCATAGATGTTCGAACATACTTGTAATTCTATATATCAAAACGGTTGGTATTGATTGAAGGCTGACATACCATACGTTATACCTTGCCATCCTTGCTGTCCCCACCTGCATACATGTGATTCGAAACCTGTATTTCCAATCTTGGATTTTCATAGTTCTATTATACCTATTACATTACTACAGTGTCATTAATACATGTATGATACTGTTCATAGCTGGCAGTGCTGCCATAAATGTGACGATGAGGTTGTGTAATTTAGCAAGGTTGAAACTTGACCGCCATGACGGTTGACCTGGCAATATCGCTGATTGGACGATGGTTCACATCACCATCTCTTTAGTTTCAACCGGCTGTGAAAAAAAACATCAGTTTAACCATCACTTTCACCATTTTTTTTCACCCTCAGTTTGAAGAAACAGTTTCACCATCACTTTCACCATGAGTTTGAAAAACATGTTCACCAGCTGCACTTTCAGTTCGAAAACAAGTTTCACCATCCGTTTCACCCTCTTTTTCACGATCTGTTTCACCACTCACATGGTGGTTTGTCAGAATAGGGAACCCCCCCAAGTCATCCTTTATTGACTATTTATAGAAACAATCCAACCATTTATTTTGAGAAACACCCACATGCAGCCTTGCATAGCCCGACTGGCCATGGGTGACCAGTTGTGTGGGTGGCTCCTGTGGCGCCGCGCCCAGATGGCACCGTGGTGGTGCTGAATGCTTTGCCTCTGCTGGGTCTCCGCCCAGGAGACGAACTCTGCAGGCGGGGTGGGCCGTCCAGATGCGCGGTTTGGTCGTTGGGTGTTAATGGTTGGTAAAATGATGGTTTTAATGGTTGGATTAATCATGATTGATGGTTAATAGATGGTTAATTGATGGTTAATTGATGGTTTCATGGTTGGTAAACTGATGGGTTTAGTGATGCTTTAATGATGCTTTTGATGGCTTCATGGTTGGTTAAATGATGGTTTAATGGTTGGATGAATGATGGTTTGATGATGGTTGAATGGTTGGTAAATGGTTGATGGTTAGTGGTTGGTTGATGGGTAATGGTTAGTGGTTGGTGGATGTTAGTGGTTACTGGTTGATGATGGTCAGTTGATGGTTAATAGATGGTTAGTTGATGATCAATTGATGGTTTAATGATTGTTTTGATGATGGTTTAATGATCCCAGTTGATGGTTCAATGATAGGTTTAGTGATGGTTTAATGACGGGTTGATGATGGGTTTAATGACGGGTTGATCATGGGTTTAATGATTGGTTGATGATGGGTTAGTTGATGGTTCAATGATGTTTTGTCCAAGGTGAATGGTTGGCTAGTTGGCTGTTGATAGTTAATGATGGTGTGTTAATGGTTTAATGCTTAGTCGTTGGTTAGTCGATGGTTTAATGATGGGTTGATGCTTCGATGGTGATTAATAGTGAGTTGACCCTTTGATGGCACAGGAATTGGATGCATGTGTCATTGGTGGAAGGTATTCCAATCTAACCACAAATCTCTTTCAATGAACTGGCAGAACATGATGGTCAAACCTGGCTTTGCGATTTGATAAGATAATGAACCATGGCCATGCAAGTAGCAAAGGCGGCAACTGAGCTTTGGTGTCCGGCAACAAAAGCACTTGTCAACTGGAATAAAAGGCACAGATAGCCACCCCTATTGTCATGGTTTGCACTTTTGGTAAACTCACATGGTTATGAAGAATTCACCATTTACAGCTGGTTTGCCAGGGTTTCCTGAGAAAAAATGTGATTTCCATTTCCATTGCTATGTTAGTTCACCAGAGGGTACTAGCATGTACCAGCTATTTCCATTGGAATAGGAACTTGATGTGCGCCTTGAGATGTGGGTGAAATTGGGAAAGGAAAACAGATTTAGAACAACATGTTTCCAATGTTCATTGGTGTAAAAAATTGACTTGTGGACCCACATATACAAGCAACAGCTACTCGACTGGTCATCAAATTTTCTAAGGGGTCAATAGTTCAAGCAAAAGAAGGGGAGATCCACCTTTTTGCAAACTGATAAGCCAATAGATGACTACTGCGGATCTACCATTAACCGAAAACAACCACGGATTCTCAAATCATGGTCCGGTGGTCCCCTGTGTTCACCAACGTGCTGCCCCCATTCCTGGAATATGACTCGGGTCGATGCGGTGGAGCTGGATGCCACTTGGTTGACCAGGATCGATTTCAACTTCGAAGTATCCATGAAATAAGTTATGCTAGCTTCATCAACCAACCCTGATGATAAGCCAACATCTATCTATATTTCCTCCTCTGAAGGATTTCACACGACAATCTATTAAGCAACCATGACCTATCAACACCAACAATACAATCTAGAAAGCAAGCATGATTTATGAACATCACTGTGAACATGAACCACACTATAATTCATCTATGAGCCCCACAGATTCAACCAACCTGCCCTGCCCAGGGTGAATGGCCACGACATCCATAGCATTCACTCTTGGAAGGCGACGTGACACGCCTGGGAATCGAGCCATAAGCTGTTTGATTGGTTGGTGGCAGCATGGCTGGGTGGTGGCTCATGAATCTCCTGGAAATCACGGGAAAATCTTTGGGAAGCCTTATAGCCGGTGGTGATAACAAGGATCGGCCACGTGAATTTTCCATCAACCAACCAACCTAGTGACCATTTTTCATACCGGTGGTCAACCAACCACCCATGCTTCAAATTAGATTTTCCCATCAACCAAGCCGTGTGAGACTCGAGTACGGGTGGTTGGCCACCAACGCTGGGCGATCCGGCCGGGCGATCATGGCAGGGCTGCTGTTGCTTCGTCATCAGAGGATGATGGGTGCTCACCCCTACCAAGAGCTACAAGGGACCAGTTTTTTCCCAACAAACTGGTTGATACCGTTGCTAGTTACAAGCTGGTTGATACAGTTACCAGTTACAAACTGGTTCATACAGTTGCCAGTTGCAAACTGGTTCATACAGTTGCCAGTTGCAAACTGGTTGATACAGTTACTATGAATACCTTGAAGATGCTGCTTTGGCAACCATTTTACAGTACTACGACGGTCAGATTGACGGTATTCACCATGGGTGCAGAGATTGGTTGCTTCCCCTGCGACTAGCTGGGAACCAGGTTGGCTCATCATTCATCAAACATTATTCAGCACCATCAATTATCAACCAATGTCACGCAACCAGTAGGATGAAACATTCAGGATCCTGACCAATGACAGAAGCTCCGACCTGCGTGTATCAGCAAGCATCCAAACTCATCAGTTCACAACATCAGTTCACAATGGTGCATAACCAACATTCAACAGTCATTGTTCAATGATGTCATTGTCTAATGATGTCATTGTTTAATGATGCTGTGTAATGAAAGATCAGACTTGGCTAAAGCCAGCAAATGGCGCTTGATGGTTGATACTGATGGTCAACGACGTAATGCTGAATACCAAGCAGTGGGCACAATATTGAGCTCTAGCCAACTAATGGATATGCCACCTGGCTACAGCCAACTAATTGCCAAATTGATGGTTAATAAAGATATTCAATGACGACTAATGAATGTTTACGTGGTGGTTAATGAACAATCCTGGTTGGTCCATGGTAAACTGCCAAAATTAAATAACAAGCAAGAATAAACATGAGCTACTGCTTAATAGGCTTAGTGTTTGTTGATTGGGAATGCCTAATATCAAGCTTAATCAACCAATAATCAACTATCATCAACCATTTTCAACCATCATCCACCATCATCAACCATCAGCAATCATCATCAACCATAGGTTTTTAAGCTTATTGGTCAGGACAACTTTGTTGCGTGACTACCCATTGCAAAACCATGAGGTCATCCCGTCATGGGACCGCCGTTCAACGGCTGATGGGTTGACTGGCCAACGTATGACGCGGCGAAATTTGCCCTCACTGAACTGAGATTTCTCCACAGTTTTGTGATCACTGACGGTTAAGAATTCAACAGTTGATAGAGAGTTCATGATTCTAAACTTGTGTATCAGCTCTTGATCAACTCTCAATTCTTTATGAACCATTATCATCAACCACTACTAAGCGGTGAATGATGGTGTTGGTGGGGTTGACAGTGATGGACATAGCTCCTGCGTGCGAAGCTGATGGGTTCTCACCGCGGTGGAGGTCTAGGGCTTAACCTGCACGAAATCGCCTCCGTGGCTGTGTGCTAACCAGGAAGGATCTGATCACTCGATGTGTGCAAAGACGTGTGCATACACATATGTAAGATTATGTAGGCATGTGGCATGGAGGTGTATGTGTATATATATATATAAATATGTTTCTATTTACTTACATATTTATATATTCATATATTTGTTTACATATACACACTTATTTACTTATATATTAGTTTTGCAGATGCATTGCATGTCGATCCATACGTTTTACCTGTGTTTTTCCACACACCGGACATATCTATGTATGTGTTTATTGTTGCATTGATGTTTATCTACACTAAATGCTGGATAGTATATTAAAAAAACACAACCCACAGGAATCCTAGACGCCAACATGGATGCCACAATGTTTCTGCATGTAACTCTGCCGAGTGGCCGCAGTGAATGCGTTTCACTGCCAATTTCCTCCACTACAGGGGAATTGAAGGTGCAGGCCCAGAAGGCTTTGGGACACCGACTCCTGACGCTTGTCACTGCAGACGGCCATGTGTTGGCTCCCGAGCAAAGCCTACAGTCTGCAGGCCTCGCGGATGGAGACCACATCACTGCTGTCTATGTCCAAGCGCAGTTATCTGCAACAGGCTCTGCCTTTGCATTCTTCATGTGCCATGCGACCCACGATGGGGTGATAACATGGGGCAACGCACGATGCGGCGCAGACAGCTCTGAAGTACAAGATCAGCTCCAGAGCGTACAGCAGATCTATGCCTCTGTGGGTGCCTTTGCTGCGATCCTTGGGGACGGGTCAGTTCGTACCTGGGGCAATCCGGCCTCTGGTGGTGACAGCTCACGAGTCCAAGATCAGTTGCGAAATGTGCAGCAAATTCAGTCCACCAAAGAAGGTGCATTTGCTGCTATTCTTGAAGACGGATCAGTCGTGACCTGGGGCTATCCACCCTGTGGTGGCGACAGCTCTCAAGTCCAAGATCAGCTCAGGAATGTGAAGCGGATACAGGCCACAGCTGGGGCATTTGCCGCTATCCTTGCTGATGGATCTGTTGTTACTTGGGGCAATCAGCACAATGGCGGTGACAGCTCCGAAGTCCAAGATCAGCTCCGAAATGTGGAGCAGATTCAGGCCACAGCTGGGGCATTTGCTGCCATCCTCGCGGACGGATCAGTTGTTGCATGGGGCGAAGGTCGGGAATGGGGTGCCGATTGCTTTGAAGTCCAAGATCGGCTCCAAAAGGTGGAGCAGATTCAGGCTACCAGAAATGGGGCGTTTGCAGCTATCCTTGCAGATGGATCAGTCGTTGCATGGGGCGATCAAGATAGGGGCGGTGATTGCTTTGAAGTCGAAGATCAGCTGCGGAATGTGCAGCGGATTCAGGCCACATCGGGTGCATTCGCTGCAATCCTTTCTGACGGATCAGTTGTAACGTGGGGCGACCGATGGGCAGGTGGTGACTGCTCCGAAGTCCAAGAACAGCTGCGACATGTGCAGCAGATTCAGGCGACCGATGATGGTGCATTTGCTGCCATTCTTGGAGACGGATCAGTCGTTACCTGGGGCTATCCACCCTGTGGTGGTGACAGCTCTCAAGTCCAAGATCAGCTCAGAAAAGTGCAACAGATTCAGGCCACAGCTGGTGCATTCGCTGCTATCCTTGCTGATGGATCTGTTGTTACTTGGGGCAATGCACTCAGCGGTGGTGACAGCTCTGCGGTGCAAGATCAGCTCCGGAATGTGGAGCAGATTCAGGCTACAGATGTAGCATTTGCTGCCATCCTCTCTGATGGATCAGTCGTTACATGGGGCAATCCGCTCAGTGGTGGCGACAGCTCTGAAGTCCAAGAGCAGCTCCGAACTGTGCAGGACATTTGAGCCGTCGAAGAGAGAAACAGTACAGATTCGTCAGGTGGATGATTGACCGAGCTTAGGCGTGTCCGATTATGTACATTGCAATGAGAAGTGGTTATTCATGATTTGTTAGTTAATTGCCGATCATGTTAACAATTAAGTGGTCATTCATGATTTGCAACGAGAAGTGGTTATTCATTATTCATCCATGGTCAGTGATGTTTTGTTGGATTTAAGAGTTAGGATCGTGCCAAATGTGCTTACTGGCCCATCATGGCCACTGGTTGAATATGATGACTGGTTAAAGTGATCAGCATCGCAGTGGCGAAGCATAGGTGAACCACGCACGCAGAGGACAGCATGTGGCAGGGTCCTAATTTGGTTAGTGGTTTTGAGCATGTTTTATTTGCCATATACTTAGGGACGGTGAATGGGTGTTAATTAAGAAATTTCCAGGTCCTTCAACATACAACTGGAATCAATGATTTTCGACTCATCCTCCGCTCCGAAGTTTGCGTTCAAAAAATCGCTCTATCAACGAAGTAAAGGCGACTTGCACATGCCGAAGTATATACAAGATAATTCTCAAAGATGCCATCGGCTTTCAGACATGACGTTGAACAGCTCAGTTCCGAGTATGTCCAGGTTTTTTTGGTGATGCCGCGAGCGAATGGGTTGATTGGGCAATTGATAGCAATCCACCAGGCGGCCAGTGTGACCTCCGACAAATTTTCTTACCGTTGAGGTTGTTGTTGTTGAGGTTGTTGTTGTTGAGGTTGTTGTTGTTGAGGTTGTTGTTGTTGTTGTTGTTGTTGTTGTTGTTGTTGTTGTTGTTGCTGCTGTTTTTGTTTTTGCTGTTCCGGCTGCTGCTGCTGCTGCTGCTAGTAATTCCCTACCATCAACCATTGACAAATTACTGACTATTCTGAACCATCCTATTCCATCATTAACGGTTCCTTTAGGGTTGCTGGATTCCTGCTTATTTTTTGTTGCTTTCAATCATTGTTGACATACAACAAGGAACCATCATCAACGGGTTTGTAACACTTCAGTTGATCTCAGCTGTGACTTTTTTTCCATGCTCTTCACTGTCATTGCTTCTCCCATCAGTGACTGGGTGTGGTCGCCATAGCAACCATCCAGATTGATTTTGGGTATCGGCAAGTGCTGCTCAACGACAGTGGTGAAGAACAATGGCTGATGAATTCTGCTGCTGATGCCATTTACTAAGAACAATGGTTAATAGCTGGTGGTCATTGGTTAGTGCTCAAGATTCTTGTGAAAAACATGCCAACAATTCGGTGATTCTATGATGTTCATTCTGGGAATCTGACACCTTAGACGGCGCGTTGTCAGGCTGCCACAAGGAACGTGATGAAGATCACCTTGGATTTTCAACGTGTCAGACTCGGCGGCGGGTCACCATTCACAGATGGTGGTTCCTTCAAAGTGGGGATACCCCCGAATCATCCAATATGGGTATGGGTCAATATTAACCAACCAACAATGGGGGATAATAACTAGTAATAATAGGGAAAACAATGGTTAATGATGGGGAACCAGGGGTACGGAGTTTTGACCCACTGCCACGATATTACTACTGAACCAAAATCCTCTTGGGGATTCACTGTGACTTGAGAAACGCCCAATAAACATGGAGGAGGACATTTTTGTTGTCTAGATTTGGCTACGGGTCAAAATGATTAACCCCCAATATGGCCGTTTATAATAGAAATCTAATGTAAACCAATGGTTTTGGAGGTACTCAATGGCTTGACCCACAACCATATCATGGTTTCGCTACTACTGTGCCATACCAACTGTTGGCCCAGCCATGGAGTGGAACACTGAATAGGAGAAGTGACCCTGGCCCTGGCCCAGTGAGGGTAAGGCATTGGTGAGAAGTGAGCACCGAAGGCAGTCAAACAGTCTCCTCAACAGGGGGTTTTATCTAGAAATGATATGGAGGTTTCTCAATCTAGGGAACCCCAAAGTGATGATATCAAATTGCGAAGCAAACATGATCCAACCATGAGTTGCTTACTCATTGGTTGCTTGCTCATTTGTTGCTTATCCAATAGCTAATTAAGAATATTGATCATGTTGACCATAAAGCAACCAAAATCAAGCGACCATGATCAATCAAACTACCATGTATGATACAATCTAATGTATGATCGTAAGAAACAAACGATGTTTATATCAACCTACCATGATAGTAATGAACCCGCCATAATCATTAAACCAACTATTTTCTACTCCTTTATAGAAATAAACCAACCATTTTTCTATGGCATAACCATGATCAGCCCACCCACCGGTGCTGATCTGACCATGGCTTGGTCCCCAGCTTGGACGGACGACGCCTCCAGCGAACTCCGAGGTAAAACCGTGGAACTTTGGGCGCCTGGGCTCGGAGGGTCTGGCCATGGTCGTTGGTGACCCGTAGCCCGGGTCAGGGTTGCTTGGTATCTGGCTATGGGTCTATATGAACCAACCAACTAACAGGGTATAATCACCAACAAATTTATAGGGAAAACAATGGTTGATGATGGGGAAGCAGGGGTACGGGGTTTTGACCCACAGCCATCTAGGTTGGTTGGTATCAATATAGGGGACAGCTTCAGAGACGCTAGGGGAAGCAATGATTCGGAGATATCCTCATTTCTGATGATTTCTTGCTGTTTGCTTCAAACACATGGAGTGTTTAATAGTTTGCTGACTATATTTTTCGTCTGATTGCGAGAAACAGATGCCCTGTACTGGCGATTTGTGAATTGGCCAGCCTATGGCTGTGCTCAACCAAACTGATCCCTGGTCGATCCCTTTTGTTGGTCAATCTGTCAGTGGAACTTGGTATGACTAGTTGTAGAGTCCGTGATTTTCTATGACACCTATCAACGATACATGACGTACTGCGCAGAAACAGGACCATAGATTCCATGGATATGGTGGTTTCTCAAAATGGGGGTACCCCAAAAATGCTGGGTTCATTACTATAAATGACCACTAATGGATGATTGGGGGGTACCCCTATTTTGAGAAACACCCATATACCATAGGCCTTAACCTTTGCGCCTTGTTTTCGTTTGGAATTCTTGGCCGGGCGCGATCACCAGGCGAGTCCCAGCAAGATGCCGGATCGACGACGCTCCGAGGCCTTTCTGGGTGCTGGTTGGGTGGTGCTGGTTGCTGGTTTCTGGGTGATGGGTCAAGCAGTTAATCAACCAACTAATGGGGGATAATCCCCAACAATAGCAGGGAAAACAATGGTAAATGATGGGGAACCAGGGGTACAGGGTTTTGACCCACAGCCATATGGTGGTTTCTCAAAATGGGGGACCCCGCAAAATGGGTGGCTTATTATATTAAATGGTCAGTGAAGGATTCTTTTGGGTGTATCCCTGTTTTGAGAAACCACCATATTCGTGGTTAATAGATGGTTGCTTTTTCATGATTAATCGTGTGTCGATTGATGTTGGCATGGCGATAATAGCTGAACGGTGGTGAGTTGGCTGTGGGTCAAAACCCTGTACCCCTGGTTCCCCATCATTAAGCATTATTTTGCCTTATTATTGTTGGCTATTAACCCCCATTGTTGGTTGGTTAATATTGACCCATAGCCAGTCCAGGGCTGATTTATGGTTTGGTGGATGATTGAAATGGTGCTCGTTACAATTCTTAAGGCCTGGCGGGCAACGAGTGGTTTGAATGATGCGCTCCGTAGTGCCTGTCCATCAAAGTGACGGTCAATATTGGCTAACAAACTGCTTAACTATGGCTATACTAGCCGTACTAGCCCATGCAATAACTTAATTAACTGAATGTTGACCTCCTCTAAATGATAGATGGTTGCTAGCCAAAATTAACCATTCTAAACCGTTCTGATCCCTTGTCAATCATGCTCATCCATTACTCACCATGGTGAGGCATTGGATAATTATAATGAACCACGATTCACCAGTATTGACCTTACAATTCACCGTTTTGAACCATTATTCACCTCATGTTCCATGATTAATTGCAAATGATCAATCATGGTTTGTTAACCATTACAAACTATCTCAATCACAATGTAAGCAGATACTCACCAGTAAACAATACTATCCATGCAATATATAACGATTCTGAACCATTTGCTGCATGGGAATGCCACCAGCTGGACTTTTCCATAGCACTGCTAGGACATGCACTCCGTCAGCAGCACCAAAGACTGCAGCCGCGAGTGTCACTTGGCGCGCTTGGCGTTCCGTGTGGTCCTCGTTCACCAGCTGGTTCATTTGGCCATGGGTCAATATTAATCAAGCAACTAATGGGGGAGAATGACCAACCACTTTATAGGGAAACCAATGGTCAATGATAGAGGAACCAGGGGTACAGGGTTTTGACCCACTGCCATCTCAACCCTGGGTTTATTCATAGGGGGGGTATACCGTTTCAATGGAAAGCGACAAAGCTACCTTGGGGGATACCCCCTGTTAATCAACCAGGGGTGGCTCGCTTCATCCGGGGTTGGCATTAAGCAGTAGAAGCGTTAACCATGATTAGTCCAGTGGTACATCACCACCATTATAAATATACCTTGGCCCCCAAAACCATCATTTTTAGCTTTTTATGACCCATATTTTAGAGGATAAGAACCCTATTTTTCGTAGGGTTTTGGAGGCCCATGGTACCAGGTCTTTCCTTAGCCATCATCAATCTACCCGTTCCCTACTCCAGACCATCATTTGTTCACCCCAATTGACACTGGTAGATCATCATGGTTGATGCTGTTAACGATCATTACAAGCATTTACCAATGAACATGTAATCATTATATAATCTATTATTATCGTCTATCATCATCATGTAATCTACTATTATTTGATATTGATAGCAATATTTTGTCCTAGATAATACTATCATTTTAGGCTGTTACATATAATCTACAATTATCCGGTACCATTTTGAAAATGGTTGATCATTCAATCCACCGGTAGATCGTATTGCTCGCTAACCGAGGGAAGCTACTATATATATATATATATATATGATCTATGATCTATGGTGCTAGCAGCCGCATTCACCGAGTTGAGCATGAGCATTCCGAAGTTGAGCTCAGCATTGATGAATAGATCTGGAGGCCCATTGGGCCGGAATATTCCACACTGGTGACGAGCGTTGCACCCGCACTGAGCTCAGAGCCCAAGGCAGTCACACAGAGGATTCCGCGTGGTCCTTGATGTGCCTCGGATCGTGGAGCACTGGGTACCGAGAGGAGTTCCACCATTTCAATGGATGTTTTCCCAGGGTCTCCCTAACAAAATTGCTGATTTTTCGCTGCCATGTCAGTTTACCAGTGGGTAATCAGTATGGCTGGCAGACCCCGTGGCGCAGTTGGTGAATTACCAGCTCGAGCTGGCTCTGGTCTGTCAGGGTTTGACCTAGAGCCAACATTGAGCCAACTGATCACATGACGACAACGAGTTGGTTGCATTGTTCAGGTGATTGCTCTACTACTGCCTCCATCAGATGGTCCGCTACCACTGCTGGTTGGTTTAAAAACTTGGGATGGGCCCAGGGGGTCCCAGCATTGCCCATGGAAGCTGCAAGCTCGCGCGGGCGATGCAACGGGTCACCTCGTCATCAACACATGAGCCATGCTCCAGCGTTGGATTGTCAAACCCAGCTGCGAAGTGAACCAGCTGATGCTTGGTCAGCTTTGGTTGGTGAATGTTCATCATCATCAGCTGGTTCGCTGCTAGTTTGCTGAAATGTACCATTCATGAACCGTTTCTTCTAAGCAGTTGTGGTCAATAGTAGTTCAATCTTGAACGTCAGTGATTAGTTCAGAATCAAAATTTATTGCGACTACTAAGACTAGTCATCAACTCTGACCAAAAGTTGTTTATAAAGAGTAATCTTGATATATCTGAATGTATCGATCTTACTGTCTCTCAATATATCTTATTAGTTTGAATTTGAATTCAATCATTTGATGAATTATCACTAATCTGAATAGTTTTAATTCAATCAAAAGATTCATTCATCTCAACTGAACAATCTCAACTGAACAATTTCACCTAAATCATAAACCATCACTAATCAATCTTAATAGATTAATAAATGGATTCGATCAATCTCAACTGATTAACCTTCAACGATTGCAGCTTCAGCGAGGCTGTACAAGTCCAGCTGCCGACCCAATGGCCAGAACTCCGCGGGCAACTGAGAGGGCACCGGTGATGGTTGCGGATCAACTGACGTGGGTGACTGATGGATTTTTGGGTAGTTGTGATTAGTAAGGGTTAGTTATGGTTAGTAAGGGTTAATATAGAATGGTTAGTATGAGTTCATAAGTTCAGCAATGCTTTTAGGTTATTTTTTTGGCTTCAATTGTGGTTCATGTGGTTAGGGCTAGTTCTACGAGATGCTGGGATTGATCAACATTTGGGAAATATGGGAAAGTGATAGGAAAGATTGTGAATGGCTCAGAATCCCCCACCTATCCCCCCAGTGCCTGGATTACTAGGGGCCCCGAACATGGCATCATGATGCCATGGTTGAGGGCCCAGAGATTCTGGAAGTCAAAGCCAAGAAGAGGGGAGGCACCGCTCGAAACAACATCAGCAGGCATTTGTCATGCTGTTCACAGGAGCTTCCAGTTCTTTTGTTAGAATAGACTCATGTGAATCAGAGGACAAGAAGTTGTCAGTGGCTAACGGAAGATGACTGTCGAAGACAATTACTTGCGTGCTGCAATTGGCCAACAGGACGTGAAGTGAAAGCTTCTCAAGATGAGAATTGCTTTTGACAAATCTCGTTTGTAGGATGGAAGCGAGCCAATAGCGAGGGAAGATTGAGCAGAGGGAGCTATTGCAGCAGATTTCACCATCATAAAGCGACTCATCAAATTGTATGTTGTCGAACCCCAAGACAAATCGTTCAAAAGCTGCTTGAAAACTCCCAAAATCGGTGATTTCACTCTTTTTGAAAGCTGTGTCAACCTTCGAATGATCAAATGTATCCCAAAATCGCATGATCATAATCATTCAATCACAATTCATCACCACTAAGATACCTTAAATCAACTATGAATCATCCATCAGTCAGCCATTAAATCGCCGTTCGCCATGACCCTGGTGCAGCATCCATCCATTCACCAAGGTTGAGACTATGGACACTATCACCTCGCGAATTACCGGGACTGGAACTGCGCAGTTGTGGCACCAGCAGCGGTTAAGTCAAGGCCTTAACCAACCAATGGGGGATGAGTTCACCAAGAAGTTCTATAGGGAAAACAGCCACAGCAGGGGGTAATAGCCAACAAATTTATAGGGAAAACAGCCCGGTTAATGATGGGGAACTAGAAGGACTAGCCAGGTGGAGTGACCCACCGCCTTGTCGTTGAAGTTGGTGAGAATAAGTGATAAGGATCTGACCCTAGCCGTTTGAGACGTCGGGGAGCCGGTCAAGGTATCTGACATGCTTGGGATGATCGCTGGGCTGGAGAGCCACCCAGCGCGGTTGTTGGTTAAATCCTTCGTAGGAACCTGCGGGGAACGTGGCTAGGAAGATGGTTTGGAGCCATGAGATTTGGGATTATGAGTTTCTCAATGGTGTTTGGCATGCTGGTGAATCATGAACACTTTACCGCATATTTGTTTGGCCGGGAAAGTATAGGGTATTGGTTTCTAGATCCCATAGCTACAAATCAGAGTTGTTGTTGTCATGATTTATCTTTCTGGTTGGTTATATCTCTACCGCTGTTGGTTTTTGCCATCATTTCTAGTAAGATCATATCAACCGAGGGAAGCACAGCTTTTTGCGGATGATCACGACCTGTCTAGCTCAGGATCAACCCACATCGGGGGAGAGACAGCTGTGGTCTTGTCACACGGAAGCCTATGGTTGGTGGCCACCAGGCTGTTTCTCAAGCCATAGGGGACCCCCCAAAATCAATGGTTTATTAGTATGTGTGGTTAACATTTGGGATAATGTTAGTATGTGGTACCCCAATATTATGTGGTTGATATGAATTCTACTATGGCCAATATCTGGATAATTTAGCGGCCCCAATGGCTTGAGAAAGCACCAGGATTTCCAATGCTGACAGCGGGGTCAGGACCAGCCAGGCAAAGCTGACGGAGACTCAGGAGGGCTGGTGAGTTGTTGGACGGTCAGTTGGGGTCCATTGGTTAAGGGTTTGCCACAGTTGAGCAGAGCAGCGACCAAAACCTCCGTGATTGCAGTTTAGTCAAACATTAAACTAGCTTATGCCCGCGGAAGCAAAACCCCCATGCGCGGAAGCTTGCGGAAGCCTCCGCAGAAGAGGAACTTAAAGTACCTACCGCGGAAGCTCTGCGGAAGCAATCGGAGCGGCGGAAGCTATCTTGCCGCGGAAGCTCCGCGGAAGCAATCTTCAACAAAATGGTCCCGCGGAAGCTAAAGCTGTGTGCGCGGAAGCGACGCGGAAGCATCGCGGAAGCCATTGCAGATTATAAGGAAAGTTAAATAGGGTTTCGGCCATGGCTCAGTTGGTTAAGGTTGGTGAATGAAGGATTAATGGGTGGTGAATGGATGAGTAAGGGTTGGTGAATGGTTGATTCAGGGTTTGCAAATGGATGATAACTGGTTGGGTAGTGGGTGATTAAGGGTGGACTAATGGATTATTAATGGATGATTAATGGGTATAGGTAGATACCTTGGTGGCTGATAAGTGCTTTGCGCATGGTTGATGAGTGTGAGATGACGGTTTGCAATGCTTCGTTCATGCTCAACAAGAGTTTGCCAGTGCTTTGTCATGGTTTATCCAGAGTTCACAATTGTTGGTCACTAATTGTTGACGATGTTAATGAATACTGTTTCATAAAAGTGACCAGCTACTGAAGTGATACTTGAGATAGCACAAAAAAGATGATGGAAAAAAGGTGCTATCAATCATTTGCGTGAGTGGTTTCAGCCACCGTCTATGGCTTCTCCATCAAGCAAAATGCCTCGGTGGGATGGTGTCAGACCCCAGTGCACGCCCGAACCATCCCACCCTGACACGATCTTCATAACCAAGAGCCTATCTGGCTGTGGCACTCCTATCCTTGAACAACCGATATACAAATGCAGATTAACAATCTTGAACTAGATGGAATACTCCCTCAGCACGTAGGATTGGCTGTTTTATTTGATGTGTGGCATTAATATATAGTTTTATATCGACGCATATACCAGAGTCACACAAGTGTTATATGATTTGTTTTTCAGAATATGTTTGTTGATATACAGTATCTATCTATCTATCTATCTACCTATCTATCTATTTTTCTTTCTTTCTTTCTTTCTTTAGATATAGAGATGCATTTTTTGGGGGTCACGAGTTCACCACTCGCTTAGAACTTACCTCCTACAAACCTCACATTCATTTGCTTTTGTATGATCTGAAGCATCTTCTTTGTGTCAGTGCATTGATCAACCTCTTGCGTCGCTTTGGTTTTCTTTTCATAGGCAATTTGCAGCTATGTCTGATTTGTAATGAATCGTAGCTATGTTGTCCTTGTTGAACGTGTGCTTTTGAAATCATTCGTCCTTTGGGATCAACGTTGAGAAGCGGTTCCCTATTGAATTAGGGCTAATGAACGGTTAATGCCAGGCGAACATGATCAAAAATGTCATGTACGCCCCAAGATGGGTGGGTTTTGAGATATGGTGAAAAAATATCAAGTCAGGTGTTGATCAGGCTTCGTGGTTGTCCATTGTGGTGAACCGCTTTCCATGGTGCCCACCATCA